>QWTY01046305.1:0-11990 GCA_008033365.1 Pseudorectes ferrugineus
AATCACAGAGTCATAGAATGGCTTGGGCTGGAAGGCACCTCTCATTCCAAACCTTCTGCCATGGGCAGGGACACCTTCCACTATTCCAGGTTGCTCCAAGCCCCATCCAACCTGGCCTTGGACACTTCCAGGGATGGGGGAGCCACAGCTTCCGTGGGCAGCCTGTGCCAGGGCCTCAGTCCCCTTTGAGTGAAGGATTTCTTCCAAACATCTAAGTACTGGAAGACCACAGTGAGGTCTCCCTGGAGCCATCTATTCTCCAGGCTGAGCTCCATTTCTGTGCAGTAAAACACAAAAATGTTCACCAATTTATTTTAGTAGCAATCTGTGAAGAAAGAACAATGGTTCAGAAAATGTTCTTCACAATAATTACAAATGTAATTGCAACAAGTACAGAAATAATTGTTCTTGAGAACAAAAGAGTGACTCCAATCTTTAACCATATCCGAGAAAAGACTATTCACTGTTAAATCTTCAGCTTATTCCAGTTCAAATATCTAAAAATAACATCCCTTTCCTAGAAGAGAAATGTGAGTCCTGTGCATATGTGACCAGTTCTCACCTAAATATTACTGGAGACTCCTTAAGATGAGAATTCTATAACAAAAGGGACATTAAAGCAGCAAATTAAATCCTAACAATTCTGACATTAAATCTTCTGGTATGTTGAGACCAACAGTCAAATTCATTACAATGTCCAAATTCATTACAGTGTCCCTTGTTATACTTCTAGCTGAGGTGGTTGACCAGCTTTAAATGGGCACAATAGGTTTATTTCCTGAACAAGACAGATTGGGATTAGTCAAAATTACTTGTTTCTGCCCAATGCACAAAATCATAGGATATTTTAGTTTATAAAGAACTTCATGAGACCTCTAGTCCAACTTCAAGGTGGGGTCAACCTTTAATTCAACCCAGTTCCTTGGGGCTTATTTCAGTTTGATGTTAAAAAATCTCCGAGGACCAAGACTTCACAAACTCTTTGGGTCACTTCCAGTGCTTCACTGTCCTTTAATGAGAAATATTTTATTTATATCAAGTCAGAACCTTTCCTGTTTAGTTTATGGTCATTGCCTGAAATGCGTGCAGCATGCCTCTTCATAAAGACCCTGATTCTATCCTGATAAATTTCTCTATGATTTTGGAATACAGAGTTCGGTGTGGAAAGTGGTACATTTCTGCATAAAGCATTTAATAGTTTCAAAACAAAATGTTTTCATACTTCAGTTTCAAAATGGTATATTGTCACTAAAGAGATGGGGGAAAAAAGGAAATTATACAGTTTGGGTCATATGAAACATTTAATTTAGACCAAAACTGAGTGTTTTGTTTTTCTGTTTTTCTCTTGGGCACTAAATTGAAAAAGTATGTATTCACAAACCTCTAGATAAGCTCTCTGTTTATGGTGATTTATGAACTGCTGGTGGAAAATCGGTAGAAGTTATTTTCTGTTCGCTAAATAGAAAAATACAACCTTCAATCTACAACTATGAAGAGCTGTAATTTGGAAAACACAACATGTGATAGAAATGGATTATGGTGCTATTCCATTCAGATGCATGACTTCACTGTTTCTCTAAGCTGTGTCCTTTTAATGTGGATTTAATAACATCAGGCACCAGAAGGAACTAGGTCCTTTTCAAATTGAAGAGCACACGATGTTTCCATAACTGAACCTCTTAATTGCTGAACAAGGAGCAAAGCCCTTTTCTGCTTTGGATTGGAAAGTGTTTTTATTTTATGTGTGTAATGACAGAATGTATAGACTTTGTGTCTGGGTGTAGGGATGGAAAGTAAATTCTAACATACTTTGAAGTTTATTATAGTGGCACCGCTGAGGTTCCTCCTGCAAAACTGTGCTTCCATTTCCTCATACTCTTTCCAGGATAAAGGGATAATCACTTTTATCCTACAAATATATGTTTGGATTATAAAGTGGTTCATAAACGGCTTATTTTCCAAAACTGGGATTCTTCACCTTAGAAAATCTGAGAGCAATGACATCCTGGCCAGTTCCTCAATACAATAATGTCACAGGGAATATAGCAGCCATTGAGTATGGAAAAGGGTGAAGCAAATGACACTGTCTGGATTTTCAGGAAGATCTTAGAAAGAGTACAAATGTTTGCCTCACTTTGCATGTTTCACTCAAGGTTAATACTGGTGGCACCCAGGGACAACAAAGTGGAAGAAATGAAGTGCCTAAATTGGTTGAACTCAAAACAGCAGCAGCTGCTGAACAACAACAAAAAATGATCTTCAGTCTGGATGTACTCACTCACACAGAGGAGCAAAGGAAGGAAAAAGCCCTTGTTTCCAAAATGGTGTGATGCCATGGGCAGACGGACATTTGGATCGTGGGTATCACATGTATTGTTGATTCAGAATAGTGTTCCAGTGATATTTTTTGCCCAGTTCCTACTGTGGTGGTCGGAGCCTAAGAGTGATTTATGTAGTCCAAAAATTAGATCTTGGATGACACGAGGAAAGATCACTGTGGAAAATCTCTGGGGGCACACTGCTTTTCACACTTTTCCTTATCATTTGCTACCACCAAGTGTCAAAGTAAGGAGACCAGTAACAAGAGACCTTTGACTTAACTCAGTGTGGCCGTAATGATTTGCTTCCTCTTTATCCCCTCTTGTCTCAAAATGCCACAAAATTCTTGTGTGCTGTGCAGTTTACAGAATGTGATTCTGCTCTGTTGGTCAGCAGGATGGAAGAAGGGATATGTTTGACAATTTGCATCAATGGGGCACAATCATGGGCTGCAAAATCAGTAGAAAAAAGGTGATTTACATGCAGCGTGCAAGCTCCCAAGCCCTAAGTGGGTGTTATTTGAGTAGCACAGAAAATGGGTGTTTTCCAAATACAGAAAGTGCCCAAAACATCACTGTGTGGGGACAGCTGGCAAGACTATTATCCTGGCTGTGTTTCTGTTTCCACTGACACTGCTCCAGTGGGGAATAATCTGAGGCACACCGGTGCCTTCTGCACAGCTGCTCTGCAGGACCAGTGCTTCCTCCTGCCTACTGCCTGCAGCAGCCTGAAGTGACTCAGAAACTCCACAAAAGGAAGCATTTTAATTGCTGCTGTGAAGTGCAAGGGGACACCAGCATTTTCCCCCATGTTTGGGTAAAAGGGGAAAATTCAACTCAAATGCTTCTCACACTTGCAAGTTTTCCAATGTCTCAGCTCAGCAAGAGAGATTTTCTTCCATGTTCAGTCAACTCTCTAACACCTCTCCAGAATTTTAGGAGTCAGTGTTCAGTATAGTATTCAGAAGCTGGTTCACCACTGTGAGGAGATTTGAAGTGCCCTTTAACTCTCCTATCACCATTTAGTGTGGTATGTACCCTGTGTGCTACAAAAGCTACTCTCTTTCCATGTCTCCAACCCATCATCTCATCTGCTTCCAACCCAGGGAATACTTATGCATATCCTCCCTCTATAAAAAATAACTTGGGTTCGAGACAAATACATAAATAAACAAACAAACAAACAAACCAAACAGCCAAACACAAGTCCCTTTACTAGATCTGAGCTGTTCACTTTGGGTAAATGAAGTTTTTATTGAACAGCAGAGGGCCCTTGGCACTGATTCCACAGGTGGGGTCAGTCTCGGTCAAGTTGAAGGTAATATATCCCTCAGACACTGAACAGTAGAATAAGCAGGAAAAAGTAGAGGAAGGATGTACGAATATCAGGAGTACCGCTAGGATAATGTGACAGACAATCTCAGTTCATGGATTTTTCCTGAGACTTCTTTCTTTGGCCAGCTCATGAAGCGAGGCATTCGCCGTCTTGAATTTTGGCACTTCAGTTGTGCTTATTTAATCACATAGGCTTTCCCTGCATGCAATGACGAGACAAGAGGACCCAGAGAATAACCTATCCTATCCATAATAAATAAATAAATACATTAGATCAGCTCACGGAGATTTCCTGACTCCATTGATTACAGAGGATCAGTGACTGCTCAGTCAGGCGAACTCACTTTTGGGTGGGTGAAATGAAAACCAGCAGGTGTTCCTATTGTCCTCTTGCCAATTACTCAGAAAACTGAGTGTGTCACAGAGTAGAAATGAAGGAATAAACATTAAAAGTTCAGATAGGTATATAGGTAAGGTCTTACTGATGTGGAAAAGACCAACCATACCTCTCCAAGGCTGGTTTGTGGAGCAGGATACAATATAAGCCCTGTTATTCACACTTGCTCTTTAGGGTAAGTGTACTGCTTAGTCTTTCTTGTTTAAATGTTACAGCCACAAAACTAGCTAATAAATTTCTGTCTGACAAGCCTGACAGAGCAATAAGTAAAAACAGGAAGGCATCTATTACATATTACCCTGAATTTATCAGCTTTGCCTTCGAAAGGGGAAATAACACAAAGAAAATTGTGGGAAGTTTTTTATCTGCTAGAAAAATATGCCCTGTGCCCCAGTCAAAAAACAAGCTGTTGTGAAGTAACCATATTATTTAAAGATACAAGTCAAACAGGAAGAGGAAAACCAAACAAGCATGGCTTGAAAATTTCCCACAAGTGAGCTCTGACAGTCAGAATGCAGTGATGGAATTGCTGACAGAGCCTGAGCTACAGGGCAACCATCATGTTTTCCAGGGCCAGAGGGCTGGGAAAGGGAATGGAAGGGATTATCTTCTCATTTGAATATTTATCTCTGGCTATACATTCGTGATATTTGCTTTATTACTGTTTTTAAAGCCAAATCAATGTCAGCAACGGAGATTTTATCCTTCCCTTCAAGGTGAAGTCTCTTCTGAACATCAAGATGTGCCTGAAATACCACAAGTTACTGATGCAAAAAACCACGGGCAAGGAACCATGGATAATTTAGCCACATTCCTTTGAAGCACTTCAGTTCATGCATAAATTTAGGCAAACGGGAATTAAAAATGGAGACTGTGTAGGACTAATGGATATTTTAGGTTGGGTGGATATTTTGGGTTTAGGATCGCTGTGAGCCTGACAGCTGGTGAAATGGGTTATGTGGAAAACCTGTTGGCAGCAGCCATTGAGCCACATAACATGAACCTGCTGTCTGAGAAATACAGGGGTGGAAAAGGTGTCTGTGTAGTCCACCTGCTACTGGGATAGCCCCACCTTTCACTCCACAGTCTGTTTTCAACCTGACAACAGAGCTCATACTTGAACTCACACTCCTTATTGCAGTGCTGAAGCTTTTTTTTGGTTTTGTTTTTTTTTTCAATCTTCAAAATCCAATACTCAGAATAGAAACATTTATAACCATCAAGCTGACAAGCACTAGCACTCTGGATTTTTGTTTGCTTTATCTTACACAAAGACACCACTTCGCAAATCCCCAAGATTTGCAAACGATCCCTGATGAATCATCTCTATTCAAAAGAATGAGAAGTTAAAAGCGTTTTCTTCAGCAGCAGAGTTGCCAGTTCACTTGCTACACATTTTCTTATATGCACAAGTCTTTTCAAAGGATATATTCCAGCACATCTTATGTAAATTGAATTAAAATAATAACATTAATTTGTTAGGATTTTAGGCCGAAAAGGCTATTATAATCATCAAGATCAACCTATGGCATACACTTGCCCAACTCTATAGCTTTCTATAACATTCAAATCTACTCCAGAACATTCTATTCTGTATTATACTCTATAAAATTCTATAACACATAATATTCTAGAATATATAATATTCTAGAATATTACCCAGAGATTCCTGGATTAGACAAGATAATTTCTTTCCACGCGTTTTGGAAAAACCAAGAAGAAATTGATAACTTGTCAGGATGGCATATCTTTATCCAGTTTGATTTTAGAGAGTGAAATGAAAGGACATGAACTAATTTTTGGCAAATGACACCAGTTCAATAATTTAGACTAATCTCAATTCCAAACTGTATGTTAAATTCCGGTCCAAATTCCGTTTTGTATTCCCATTTGATATTCTCATAATTTCAGTGTCTGGTTTACTGTGCCTTTTTTTACTATGCTAGACTATCACAATACTTATAGATTAATTTTAAAATTCTTTTCAAATTACTAAGAGGAACACATTCCCTCACAGTACACATCCCAGCTCTGTCATACAATGAATCTAAATCAAAAATGCAAACAGGTATTTGGCCCAGGAATCAAAGTCTATGTATTAATATGAGAACTAGATTATATTTTGTAAAACACACTGGAAACCTGAGTTTACTTTAGAACTCACTTTGCCAAGATGTTATTTTATAAATGTATTCCTTTCTAGGGAGCCTTCCCTTGCTCCTAAACAGAAGTAAAGCCATGCAACACAGAACAAAAGGTCATAAATTACTTTACTGACAATTCTCTTAGTCTATGTTTTCACATTTGTCGGGCTGCTCTGACAAGACGTATAGTCCTGTAGAACCAAATTAATACACAGGGAGGCTTTGTCATTAAAGAAATGCAAGCTGATTTCTTTCATTATGACCGTCAGGAGAGCTGCATTTGCAGTGCAAAGAGCTACACTGTTCTCTGAGCTAATATTGCTGGGGCACATGGCTAACTCGTAGCAACCTGGATCCTGAAACTGGGGCAAAGCCTTTGTTGAAATCCTCAGGGAAGAAACTACTTCAAATCCAGGTGCTTAATGGCTGAACCATGTGTAAACTGAAATGCATAACATACATTCATCCTGCTATTAAAGCAGCACATTAAAAGGAAAAGAATGAGGAAAGAAAGTCGTAAGAAACCTCAAGAATTTTCAGCTCACTAACAATTCAAATATTGTGCCTGATGTTACATATGACCAGATTTTTACCCTCAAATCCAAGCTGACACAAAAACATTTCTTGGAGGAGAAGTTAGACTCAGATCCTGATGTTAAGGAGTCAGCATAAAACAAACAATCTGGTCCAGTACCTCTGCTCTGACCCTGGCTCAGGAGGAGATGTAAACACATGCTTCACTCTGCCTGGGCGCACTAAGTGCCCTCACTGCATATTTTCCTGCCAGCTGCTGTACAGAAACACACAGGCAGAAAGTCAGAATAATATGCCCAGAGCAGAGCTAACTTCACTGAAATCCCATGGGAATAAAATCGTAGAATTCCCAGTTAAACACTGTAAAACTGCAAGGTACATCAGAAAGACCCAAACCAAGGAGTGCTGGAATTCTGATTAATCCCAGCCTTGTAAGACTTGCCAAATTTTTCAGCAGCAGTGGAAAAGTGCATGAGAATTTATAGAGTTGTTAATGCAGTTTGAATTCCAGTCTCAGTGATTCAGATGGGATGAGCTCCTTTATCTAGTGGATATCCTTGATTCAGAAACTTTGGAGAAAAACTGCAGACACGGATTCGATAACTAGAGGTTAGCTTAAATAAAGCCTCTGCAGACTGATTAGTGGTGAAGCTGTGTTCAGACCAAGCAAATCTCTAGTTTCTTTTTCACTGGTTTAATTCCTTCCTCCTTCTGAGGGAGGAAAAACAAGACAAAAATATTTTTTTCATGGTATTTTGGCACTTCTGTTTCCTGTTGTGGACAGAACCTAGAAGCTAAGAAACTTCTGACTGAAACAATTGAAGTAGTACTGGAAAATTCGAACAGGAAGCAAGATGTAATTTTTTTAACAGTGAGGGCAATTAATCACAGGACAGCTTTGCCAATGGATGTGGTGGATTTACCACCCGTGCCAGTCCTTAAATCGAGTCTGTCTTTCCTTCTAAGTGTGATTGCTCTAATTTAAGGCATTGGTTTTAACACAGGAAACACTGGGTAAAATATTCTGGTTTAACTAGATTGTTACAAAGATCCCCCCTGGTCTTAAGACTGAGAAAATATTTACAAGACAGATTTTAGGAGACATTCTTTCATAGACAGCATGAATGTGGAGGACAGGGAGAAGAGAGGTGGATACATCCCAGACTTGGACTATCTTCATGAACAGGACACTTCACTGAGAGAAAGACCAAAAGATTCCAGTCTTTGTTTCAGGTCAGGTACACGCAGGGACTGAAACAAATTCAATTTCTAAAGGAGCTTCCTCGTCTGTGCTTAATTTTCTAGATGTAAGGGCAGTCCAGGTGTGCAGTGTGGCACTTTTACTTTAGGAGAGGCTCATGTTAGAAAAAGCTGAATAAAAATAAACTTTATTTTCAGCTCCATAGTTAGATGCCTGGCTAGTTACCCATCCTTAAATGCAGTCCTAACTCCTATCCTGGGCATTCTTTGTGGCTATTTTAGGCATCTCATTGCTAGTGACCGCAGCAACTTATTTTAAATCATCATAGAATGGTTTGAGTTGAAAGGGACCTTAAAGACCATCTACATCCACCTCCCTGCCATGGACAGGAACACCTTCCACTAGACCTGGTTGCTTCAAGCCCCATCCAACCTGGCCTTGAACACTTCCAGGAATGGGGTATCTTTCTTCAGCACCTTTTAGCAGAATCCTGAGTTTCCAAGTCATCGCTGGACGCTTCACAAGGCACAAAGCCTTGGATAAGTGTTGCTATTTTGAACCTTTAGGTCAAAAAATCTCTAGAAATATCCTTTTGCAGGTATTTAAAAGCCAATTACTTCAACAGCAGTCAGGTGTCTAGACATTTTTAACATTCTGACTTAGAAGCCATAAAAATTCACCTGCTGGTCTACAAAAGAGACTTTTTATCTTGCGATAATCTTATCTTTCTTCGTGGGGAGCAATCTGTTCAAGCTAAATATCTGCAAATGCACATAGGAGTTTGCATGAACTGAATAACTAGCTCATAGTGAATCAAAGCTATGTTTGGACAGAAATCCTTCCCACATCTTAAAGATAGTTCCAGTCAAGAAATGTTCAGCTGCGTAAAAGCACCCGCACCTAGAGTAACAGAGGAAGGAAAGACTTTCAGTTTCACTAGAAACAGAAATGCCTGTTTCTCCTGTCAGAGGGGGAAAAAAAAAGAAAAAAATATTGAGCTACTTTATGGAAACATCTGGGAAAGAGAACAGGAGGTGTCAACAGAAGTCAAAATAACAACTCGTATCACATGGTTTTGATGTGAATGTTTTTGACACATTTATCATACTTGCCATTCTGGAGGAGCAGGGTTAGATGTATGCCAGGTAAAAAAAGCAACAGTGAGAGACCTCTCTTTTTAGAAGGAGACAGCCTCACTTAAGGAATCTAAATTGCATTTCTGAGCATTACAAATCAGCTGTAAATGCAATTTTACGGTTGTTCTAGGGAGAAAATGTGGGTGGAGCAGACAGTAAGAAGAGAGAAAATAGGCAAATTGAGAAATAAAGACTCAGACTAGTTGTAACAAGCGCTGGAGTGTTCTAAAGTAAAAGTTTCCTCTGATCTCATTAATCTTGTATAAAAGGCACAGCATTTATTTTCCACCAAGACTTTGTGGCTGAATACTTTTTTTTCTATCACCTCTGAAACTCAACATTTTTGGCTCAAAAAAATGATCCAAATACTTGCAGAAGCTCAAATTTTTTCTAAAATTATTGGCATACAAGGCTACCTAGCACCTATATCCACAGCATCTAAACAGCTGCCTAAAAGCAGAAATAACAGTATGTTGGTGACACATGAGGAAGGAGGTGTTTTCAGACTTATTATGATGACCAGTGGACAATATTGTAACCAAGTGATGTTCATATGTATAACCTACATTTAAAATACCTGTTATGTTCTTCACTCTAGAATGACCCTGCTTGAGCAGGGAGGTTGGACCAGACACAATTACTTCCAACCTTACTCATTCTGTGATTCTTCATCCTCAACATCTGACTTGAATAACAGCCACAGGGCCCACCCTTACCATGAAATAAATCAAGAAAAAAGTGTAAGAACTAAAGCCACCAAATTGATAGCTCACTTTTGATTCAGCCTTGGACCAAGGCAATGAACTGACTCCAAGACAATTTTGCAAGTTTGAGATCTCCAAGCAGCAGTGGATGTGAGCCAGTCACTGTCATAACCCCTGGGACAGAAACTGGTCCTTGACTTCTTTTGTTCTGAGGTATAGACATACCAATGTCTCACTCAGGTGAGAATGGCTATCAGCACCTGCCTTAACTGCATTTTCTTGCACGATTTTTTCTGTTTAGAAAAAGCAGAAAAATGCCTTTTCATTAGTGAGAAGGAAAATTAGTTTCTGTGAGAAATGTTTGCACAAACTAAAGGTTACCACGATAAAAAGGCTTTGGAAGGGCACTCCCTGAAAGGGAGGCACAATTGTGCAAGGCAGAGAACTGAGTGGAGGAGTGCAGTGTCAGAAATGGAGATGAGGAGAGAGGGATACATAAAAGAACACAGCAGAAAAAAGAATCAAACCTCTGACTCTGGAAACTATTTATCAATGAGTTTTTCTTGGGAGTGTAACAAGGCCAGCATTTCATTTGGAATGTCTATATATTTTCCATCTGGGTGCTATTCTACAAAGAGTGGGATTTATTATAATTTCACTTCGTTAGAGTTCATTTACTTCATTACTACAGTATCTAGTGAAGAGCTATATTTTCCTCCTGATCAAAGAAGAGGTTTGACTGTTGTTTCCTTCAAGTCCTTCTATGAAGAAATACATCATTTTACTGTAATTTCCCTTTTTTTGTTCATTCTACTAAAACTAGGAAAAAAAAAAAAAAGAGGAATAAATTTGGAAACAGAAAGTGTTTGTTTTCCTTTTTTTATTATTTTTCATTTTATTTAAAGGAGTGTAGTTTAAATTAAAATCATTACAAAGAATTCTACTTAGCAAAAAATTAATTCAGGAACTTTTTGCCAAATTCCTCTCTCCCACCTCAGTTGTCTACAGTGTAGGTGTTCACATGTCAGTCAATCATCCCAGAAATGTAGTTCATGCAGTCCATGGAGCTTGCAGTGTCTTTCATGTAATGAATAATTACTTTACTGACCATACTGCCAAGTCATCTTCCAAAAATCCGTGCAACCTAGGAGGGTTAAACTCAGATGCAAAAAAGCATATACAGGTGGCTTAGGCATCTGAGCTAAACCAGAGTCTGACCTCTCCTTTTCATAGCTTCCCTCATGGATGCAGGGATTTGAAGGTGCTTATCTCTTTTACTGCATGTGTGGGGGTCTTGCAGTGACCATCCTACGGCCTTTGGAGCTGTACATGGTGCCACTTTTGGAGTCAGTGGTAACACTTTTTCTGGAAGGTATTTCAGGGAGGAAATCTTCAGTAGCTGCAGAATCATGGAGTCATGGAATCATTAAGGATGGAAAAGCCCTCTAATATCACTGAGTCCAACCACTAACCCAGCACTGACAACACATCTCTAAACCATGTCCCCAAGAGTCACATCTACCAATTTTTTCAACACTTCCAGTGGACAGTGACTCCTCCACTGCCCTGAAAGCCTGTTCCAGGGCTTAACAACCTTTTCCATGAAGAAACTTACCCTAATGTCTAATCTAAACCTTCCATGGTGGAACTTGAGGCTGTTTCCTCTTGTCCTGTCTCGTTGCTTGGGAAAAGAGCCCGAGCCCCACCTGGCTGCACCCTCTTGTGAGGGAGTTGTAGGGACCAATTGTTCAGAGAGGGATTAAGAGCATATTTATTCCTCTGACAACTGCAGATCAAGAGCCTTGATTCACTTTGTTAAAGCATACTAAACATAGCCATCCTAGTTGTCAGCAGAGAGGAGCAGGTATTTTTGGAATGGGCACGGTGTAAGCATTTGGGGGCCTAAGGCATTGTGCATACCAGGGAAGGAAGTGTCCACTACTGTCTGAAATGCTCTCCTGAAGCCCAAGTACAGGTTTGTCACGTGTAGAGTACAGCTTGTGTAGCATGTTATTAGAGAAAAACTCCCATTCAAAAATTTTTTAACAACAGAAATAAGAAAAAAAAAACTCTCAGACAACTCCATCCTGCTTCATAACAGATAACGAAACAACAAGGGGTCGTGTTTCAACTTTCTGACTTTTACAATGATGGTGCCTCTGTGTATCTGGGATGTAATCCAGGGAAAACAGAAGGAAAAAATTGCTGCATTACACTTAAA
>QWTY01046310.1:0-19070 GCA_008033365.1 Pseudorectes ferrugineus
AGAGAAGTTGTGGCTGCCCCATCTCTGGAAGTGTCCAAGGCCAGGTTGGACAGGGCTTGAAGCAACCTGGGATAGTGGAAGGTGTCTGTGCCTGTGGCAGGGGGTGGAATGAGATGGGCTTTAAGGGCCCTTCCAGCCCAAAGCCTTCTGTGATTCTATGATAGGTTATGGTATTATAATATTATGATCTAATTTCTGATAGGTTAGTGTGCCAGCTGATGTTCTAATGCCTCTAACAGCTCCTGGGCCTTTTTTGAGGCTGCTTCACACTGCAGGCACTCATGTGATGAATTTGAACTCAAATACGTGTGTTTTATCCTGTATCAGAAACTCTTGTTCATTCAGCCTTCTAGTACATCAAGTTTTAGTTACTGCCATATTTTGTCACGGTGTCTAAACCATTATTTTGGACTCTTGGTAGCTATTTTGTCATATGGAAACTTTCTAAGTTCATGTCATAAGAACGTTATTTAAATTAGGGAAAAGGTTGTGTTAAAATGTGCATTACAAAAACAAATTGCTGCTTTCAGCGATGGATTGTTTGCTGTTCCAAGAAAAGCTGGCTTTCATTGCAAGCTTGAAAATCTACAATTTTGATTGTAATTATCTCTGACAAAAATCTGAGAATTTGGCGAGATTTGTGCTCTTGTTACAAAAATAAGAAATGATCAAAGATAGCAGCTGAATTTTCATCACGGTGGTTGTAATTGCATTTGACAGCATTTATGGTGGAAGAACTGAAGCATGGTTTGTTGGCAAGTGCAGAATGTTTTGTTGCTTATTAAATATCCACTCTTGTGTTTCTCAAAGCTCGAGCTGGAAAACTCAAACTTTGTTAGGGAAGTGCCTGTCACTTGTTACAGGCTGCCAGGGCTGTGCTGAACTCGGGGCTCCTTCGCTGTGTGTCACGAGAGATGGAAAAAATGGGGCTTGGGGTTTATTTTTTTACCAACCTGTTTTTCCTCAGACCTCCAGAGTTCACATTCTTGACACGGAAACATTTGAAACAACGTTTGGCCCCAAATCACAAAGGAAAAGACCAACTCTGTCTGCAAGTGACGTGCAATCTCTGGTGGAGAATGCTGAGGCCTCCTCAGAGTCTTATGACCAGGGCAAGGACCGAGACCTGGTGACAGAGGACACTGGTGTAAGGTGACTGGAAAGGAAAAATGATTCCTTGTTTACATGTATGAAAAGCCAGCCTTGTTTTTAAAGAAGCATCTGGTACCTCCATGAATGCTGTTACTGTGTGAGGAGTAAGGAAAAGGAGATGAGCTGAATATGGGATTTTGGCTAAATACCAACTATTACTTGGGCTTCGTCCCCTCTTTTGTCAGTAAATGGCTTTAGAGAAGAGAAGAAGACCCTGACCCTGTATCTGTGGTTGCTGATGTTTCTGGTGATGTCTTCTAGGGATGAAGCACAAGAGGAAATCTTTAAGAAAGGACAGTCCAAAAGAATCTGGGGTGAGCTCTACAAGGTAAATGGCACTTGGAATTTGCAGCAGTCACATCTGTCAGCCTTTACACAGTTAGGGGCTTCAGCACAGCATTGAAATCCTGTACAGCAACAATGAGAAAAACTCAAAGGGAGCAGTTTTTCATTTCCAAATCTCTGCCTGACTGAGCTTGATTCTTGAGCTCCTGTCCTACAGGAACAAACATTCTTAAAATACATGATTTAGAAGAGGACTGGCAGAGTGAAGGTGTAAGTTTCTTTTGGATTCCTGGGTCTTCACCACAAGTAAAAGAGTCATGTTGCCTTAAGTTTCTTTAGGCTAAAAACATCTGGCATGTTGATGGGGTCATCCTGGGAGAGCTCTGACCCTCAGTTTTCCATGAGCCACCATGTCTGCCAGGGAAATGGAGACTGAGTGAATTGGGGTGGTATGAGCAGTTTGTGTGCTCTCAGTGACTCTTAGGTGTGAAATTGCTTGACTTTTTGCTCTGAATTTCTGAATGTAGCTTAAAACCTTTTCATTTGGATCTAAAAGCACTGGGAATGATTGAGCAAAACAGATTTCAGTAAGAGGCTGCCAAAACTGCAGGAAAAAGCTGTGAAACAAATTCACTTGGCTTGAAGCAAGTTGTAAAATGACAGCTCCCTGCTGTAGTTACTTAGTGGACTAACAGCAGGTTCCTGCTTAGTTGTGTGTTTCATATTGATCCAGAAAACATCCTTTATACCCTGATCCATTATGAAATGGTAGAAGGGAGCTGTTGCTGAATGGATGACAAACACTGGGGGTTTGTGTGCTGCAGCACTTTAGTTTTCCCATTTGGGTGTAGTGTTTTCTTTCCCTGGTGCATAAGAACAGGTAAAAGTCATTCAGCTGTCCAGGCTGAATTTGGAGGGGATTTAGGAGAGGAGAGAGAGGAACATCAATGGATGTTAGTCTGAACTTCACTAGTCTGTGGGGAAGTAGCAGTTTGTGAAGGATACAAGGTTTTTAAATTAATGATGTAGTTTCAAATATGACTAGTATTCATTTGGGATATTTTGCTTTCTGCAAAATCCTTTACTTCTGTGTGAATTTTTTATTTTTCAGGTGATTGATTCATCAGATGTTGTTGTTCAAGTTCTTGATGCCCGGGATCCCATAGGCACTCGCTCCCCTCATGTGGAATCTTACCTTAAAAAGGAGAAGCACTGGAAACATCTCATTTTTGTCCTGAACAAATGTGATCTCGTTCCTACTTGGGCCACTGTAAGCACTGTCCTGCCTGTTATTCCGTGGACCTTCTTTGTTCCTGTTGTAGCTGTGCTGCAGCTCCGTGCCAGTCCCCATGCTGGTCTGGAAGGGCGTACTGCAACTGGGGCACTGGGAGTTCTCTGCTTGCCTGCAGTAAAAGTAACAATTACCATGTAAATCTGTCCAAGTTTGGCCGAGTTGAGCAACACACACCAGCCACAAATTCCCTACTTCCTCTGTCTGGATTTAACAGTTCAGCTGTTGTCTCCAGAGTATGCTAAATGTTAGTCTGCCTAGAATCCATATCCACCCCAGCTGGTTTGCTTTATGTCATTAAACTAATGAGTTTTAGCTAGCAGTGAAGGCGTTTTTGGGAAATTGTTTGTCTTTTATACAAACAATACTCAGTGCTTTTAGCTGTTGGGTTGGGGAAGTGCTTCAAAGGTTCTTCCCTAGCAATGTTCATGGCCAGTTGCAGTTGTGAGCCCAGTGCAGATGCTGTGTCCTCCTGTCTGAGCACACAGTGTCACTCTCCAGCCCAGGCTCTCCTGTCTGAGCACACAGTGTCACTCTCCAGCCCAGGCTCTCCTGTCTGAGCACACAGTGTCATTCCCCAGCCCAGGGTCTCTAACCCAGTCCACTTTGCCTCTCCAGAAGCGCTGGGTTGCTGTCCTTTCCCAGGAGTATCCAACACTCGCTTTCCATGCCAGCCTCACAAACCCGTTTGGCAAAGGTGCTTTCATACAGCTCCTAAGGCAGTTTGGAAAGGTACAAAACAATTTTGGGGATCTGTGGTTGGTTGGGAGGGTTACTGTGTGGTATTTGGCTTTGTTAGCATTTGGGGTTCAGGACTGCAGTGGTAATTCTGTCCCTCACCCCAAGATGTAAAAGGACGTGTTATTTCTCACCAGTTGCACTCTGACAAGAAGCAGATCAGTGTGGGATTCATTGGTTACCCCAATGTTGGCAAGAGCTCAGTGATCAATACCCTGCGGTCCAAGAAGGTCTGCAGCGTTGCCCCCATTGCAGGGGAAACAAAGGTAGGAATATCCCTGTGTTAAAGATACAAATGTGGTCAAAGGCAGAATTCATGTGAAATCAGCCTGATGACCTTGTCAAGTTGTGCACTGACCTGCACAGGTTGTGTGACACTGAGGAGGGGCTAATGGACAGTCCCTGCTGTGAGGCACTGCTCTGGCAGCATTCCCAAATTCCCACTCTGCTGTACTGCAGTGCTGTGATGGGAACGCTCAGCTGCCCTTGCTCCCTGTCTGTGCTCTCCTGATCCAAACGCTGGGTCAGGCTCTGTTTCTCTGACTCTGGTCTTCAAAAATGAAACAAGGACTGTGTGGAAGGCGCTGATGGGGAACTGCTGATCTCTTTCAGGTGTGGCAATACATCACCTTGATGCGGCGGATTTTCCTCATTGACTGCCCCGGGGTGGTTTATCCATCAGGAGACTCAGAGACAGACATTGTGCTGAAGGGAGTGGTATGTGTCTGCACTGGATGCTGGAAAGCTTTCCTGTTGTCACTGTGATGGTCTCAGAGGAATGACTGCACGCTTCCAAGGGTTGATCTGCTACCGTGCTTTTTCAGGTTCAAGTTGAAAAGATTAAGAGCCCCGAAGACCATATTGGTGCTGTGCTGGAAAGAGCCAAAGCAGAGTACATCAGGAAGACATACAAAATCGATTCCTGGACGGATACAGAAGACTTCCTTGAGAAACTCGCTGCTAGGACTGGAAAACTGCTAAAGGTGCGACAGCTTCCTGCATTTGTGGGCTAGAAGAGCGTGTGGCCTGTTCTGAATGTGGGAAATGGGAATGTTTCTATTGCTTACAGGGCATAGGAGGGCTGTGTGCCTGCAAAGACGGACATAAATTGTTCCTGTGTTTTCTCAGGGTGGTGAGCCTGACTTGCAGACTGTGAGCAAGATGGTTCTCAATGACTGGCAGAGGGGCAGAATCCCTTTCTTTGTGAAGCCACCGAATGCAGAACCAGGTCAGCCAGGTCCCCAGGTGAGAATGTGATGCTTGTGCCTCGTCTTCCCACATACTTGATTTTCCTAATGGTATTCACTGCTGCTTTTCCCAGAATGCCATGAGACTTGGGCAGTGCATGTCCTGGGCTCTGCCCAAGCCTGATCCTTCAGGTGACACTTGAATTTGGTGAGGACCAGGTAGCAGTGCTCTTTACAGAGATGTCTGAGCCATTACTGACTACCAGAAATGTCAGTAATCATGTTGTCATCTTAGGCTTTTTCCAAAGAGAGAAAATGGAAATTGTTACTGAAGATGGTGGGACAGACTTTAGGGATAACATATCCATGATGCTCTTCCTTGCAGCCTCCTGTGTTGGAAGCATCTGTGACAGCCAGCCAAGATAATACTGAGGAGAAAGTCTCTGAGTCGGTGGCATCAGGTGTGGAGCCAGAAGAGGAGAACAACACAAACACTGAAATCAGGCAGCTCATGTCCCACGTTCGGCAGAACTTCGGCAGGATTAACGTGGCACCTCAGTTCTCGGAAGAAGACCTGGTTCCTGTGGATGTGCCAGGTTTTGATGACACAGACAATGATTCCTCTGGAGAGGAGAAGGAGGAGGAGGAGGAGGAGAAAGAGGAGAATGAGCAACATCAGGATCCGGGAGAGGAGGAATTGCAGGTGGCTGCACCAGGTGCCCAGGAGAGCTCTAAAGCAATTCTTAAAGCTTTGGAGGACAAGATTGCAAAATACAAAAAATTTCTGGATAAAGCCAAGGCCAAGAGATTCTCAGCAATAAGGTACCTGAATCTGTCCAATACGTTGCAGGGGGAAAAAGGGTTGATGAGGCTCTGCTGTAGTTTGACTCCATTCCTGACTTGCTTAAGTTCCCCTGAGCTGCCACACACAAGTTGCCACAGCTTATCTGGCTTAGCTATAAGGGCTGGAAATTTGGCCAAGTAGCAGTTTGTTTTTGAAAGATTATTCCAAGAAGTGCTATTTACCAGCAAATTAAAAATGTTCTCACTTTTGGAAAGCTGCCTCTTAAACTATGGATTAGAATTACCATTATCTTCGTATTCTGGGCAGCAATACTGCATCCTTGGATCTCTCCTTGATGTTGGGTAATACCAAGACTGGTATGCCTGGGTCTTTGTGCATGTGCAGAGAATCCTGGCCCATACAGCAGGCCCAGTTTTAGCAAAGCTCATTCACCAGCCTTGTGAGGACTGAGATTTCAAGGTTTAAGTGCTACGTTTTCTCTCTGTGCATGAGCACAGTAACTCCAGTGACAAGGGTACTGCAATATTTTGGTGCAAAGACTGTGGCTTTGATGCTGATGGGGGACTGGGATCTGCTGGAGTCTGATGGCTTCTCAGAGGTGGTCACAGTTTGTGTAACAACAATCTTTTATTGCTGGTTTTATCTTCTGTAGAATCCCTAAGGGACTGAGTGACAAAGTGTTTGCAAAATCCATGCAGAAGGCTGAAGAACCCAAAGAAATTGAAGACAGAGGTAAAACAAGATTAGTAGATGTTCTTAATCTGCATTTGGAAATCCTATGAGCCAGAGAAAAAAGGGCATTAAGGGGAGAAGCATCCATTGGATCCTGTGTGCAAGTACTTTTCCCCTAAAACTAATTAAATCTCCCTTCAGCCGACCCAAGGGCTGCTGCTCAGCTGGTGTAGCCTTCCTACAGAACACTTGTCTGTGTGATGGGAGATGTTCCTCTTAGTGAGGGAAGGTACAGGGAAGGCAAGTGCTGAGTTCCAGCAGCCTGGGCTCTGGGCAGGCTGCAGCCAGAGCAGCTCCCCTTGCCTGGGGTGTTGCACAGGAAGGAGTGGATGGGCTTTGGGATGTTAGGAAAGCAGAGATACTTCAGGCTATAGGTTTTACTGTAGCTTCAGTCGGCTGTAGTCAGTTTGAGTAAAGGCACAGTCAGGTGGGAGAGCCCTGTCCTGACAGGACTGTGGAATTCTGGACTTGAATGGGGCTGGAGCAATCTGCTTCTTGAGAGCAGTTTTCACTGTAATAGCTGGTGGTTCTCTCATGAGGAACATTCATGTTGTTTGGGTAGAAACTCTTAAATACAGCCAAGGGAATGTGTTGCTCGAGGAGTTGAGATGGTGACCTCAGCCTGAAGTTCCTCAAACAAGTGAGTGTTCTGGAAGATAGCAAGTGTGTGATCTCTGCTCTTTGCAGGCAGCACAGAGAAGAAAAGAAAGAGGAAAGCAGAAGAGGAAGGTGATGATGATGACGACCAGTTGGGTAAACAGCCTTGTAAGAAACTCACATCCAAAGAAGTAAGTGTGATTTCCTGTAGTACAACTGAGCAGGGAAATAAGCTGGCTTTTTTGTCCTTGGATTGCCTGTTATCACTAAAGAGCTTTGAGACTTTGGGCATGAACAGAAGGGGAATGAAAACTGAATTCTGTTACGAATGTTCTATCATAGCTTGTGTCACACCCCTCTTACCTGGCTGTGCACACCAGATTGCATCTTGTATCTTGCTGACTACTTCTGTAAAGACTGAAGTGGAGCTTACTCTCTCGTAAGAGCCGGGAGGGGTGGGTTCCATGTAGAGTCACATCAGTAACATTTTGTTTGAAATGATTTATTTTACTTAAGGTGTGTGGAATGCGAAGTGAACACCATTGGAGAGTTGCAGACACTGAGGCTCTGGACTCTGGGGATTTGCTAATGTGTTTTGTGTTTGCAGAGGAGACGAGCCGAGAGGCAGCAGCGCTCCAAGAAAGTCGGAGTCCGGTATTATGAAACTCACAACGTGAAAAATAAGAATAAGAACAAGAAAAAAACTGGCTTGGAGGAACAAAGATCAAAGCACAAAAAATACAAACATAAGCAATAGCTGCTTATTCTATTAAATTTTACATAAAACAGCTCTAGTATGCGGTGGCTTTTTTTACTATAAAACTTGTGGTTCCTGTTCAAAGCGCAGTGTGACCGGTCTGTCCTGGCCCCAGGAGCAGCATCTCTCTCTTTGTTTCTGCATCATCTGAAAGTTCTTTGTGCAGTTGGAGCTGATGGTATTTCCACATCGCCGTCCCAGGCCAGCAAACACTGCAGTAGCCAAACAGCTATTCCAGTGTTGCTCAGTGGTGGGGTTTGGGTGGGTTTTTTCTGGAAACTGGCTTTATGGGGTTTTTCACATGACTACAGGGAATTCTTTTCCCCACGTTCACTTGCTGTGTAGCCAGCTGGTTACACAGGTACCTCAAGCAGGGATTTCATTTGCTTCCATTGAGAAGTGAATCTATGACTGCCATCGTGCCCCTTCATTTCACTAGAAATTATCACACCCGGAGCTTTGGTGTCACCTGTGCTCAGTTACTGCTGATGCTTCTGACAAGGGATTTTGATGTACAGTTGACACCAGCTTGCAGGTACTCGAGGAAATACCCCCCAGACACCTGTCCAAGAGTGAGCTGCCATTTCTTTCTTGGTGCATGTGACTTACATTTCTTGTAGACGCTTTTATATTGTTTCTGAATCTTCTACAACATTTTCAAATTAATAATGTCAGAAGTTTGCATTTAAAAATGTTTATTAGTTATTGCTTTGAAGGTCATTAGCACGTTACCAACAGGCAAGTCCCAGACAAATTCACTATTCAAAGAGCTGACCGCTGAGATGGCACTGAAAGAGGGAGCAGTAATTAATGAAGCTCTTGAATTTCAACTCTTCAAGAGAGAAAGAACACAGTTACACTGCCTGCTGTTACTGGTAAGTGAAAACTGAAGATCGTTTTAGGAAGACAAATCTTTGTCACTAATTGCAAGCTTCTTGCTCCGACAGCTCTTCTGAGCCTGCCTTGAGGACAACAGAACAATTAATTCTTTGCTGCAACGATGCTTTCAAGTTGGGTCTGAAAAACAAATGAGACAGTGAGACAAATTAGATTCCCTGACCTAAAAAATAAACCTGCAGTGCTATGAAGGGCTAAATGTTCTGTTGGATGTTCACAGCAAGGAGCTGAGGGACGCTGCACTGCTGCCAGGAGAGCCAGGCCAGGTTTGTTCCCCAGCCATTCCATTCCTACATGTTTTATAAATTAGTTTGTCGTTCCTGGCATGCACACTTGTTGCATTCTGAGGAGAACTGAGCTGGCCTTTGCTCCGTACAATGAGGGACTCAGTTTAGAATGTGAAGCATCGAGGGGGAAATTAAATAAAAGCTGTTGAAACAGTGGTCTGAATTCTCTGATTTCAGGCTGGACTACGTGAGCTAAGTTAAGTATTTGGCTCTCTAGCCTTTGGAACACAAACTGACTCTGGGACAAGAGTAGCTGGGAACAGCAAGTTTTGTGAGTACTGAGACAACTTGATGCCAGTTCGTGCATTGATGGGAGCAGCCACCACAATAACCCACAGCAGTGGCACACACAGCTGGTGAAGTACAGGTTCTTTAAGGAAGAAATGGATTCAGGGGCAACACACATCTGATCTAAGATTTTGTGTCCTAAAACATTCCAAGGCAGCCTGAAAATGTGGGTTAGAAAGTGGGATCTGCAGGAAAAGCAGCTTGCTCTAAGGGAAATGGTTTTAGCCAGAAACATTTGATGTTGTTCAGGGTGACATTCTTTCCTTACTCAAGAGATGTGGGATTTTTTTCCTTTTAAAAACAAAGTACAGAGCAGAAGCTCTGTTCTCCCCAAAGCCACATGCACAAATAATTATCCAGTCCCCGCACAGTTGTTCTTGGGTAATATTTAATGTTAAATGGTGTGTTGTGTTACTAGGGCTTTAATGGTTTTAATGAGAATTTTACCACTAGAATTTGGAATTCTGGATTTTTACTGACCTTCAGCTGCTGGTTTGTCCGTTTGAGGAACAGAACCTCTTCGCTGTGTTTCTTCTCTTCTATTTCTCGCCGTTCATTTTCTTGCCTTTCAATAGCCTCACACTTCGCTTTCTCTTCGCTCACTTGTTTTTCTAGCTCCCTGTTTTCTTCTTCCAGCTCTGCAATCTTGGAAAAGAGTACAGATGTCTCAAGTTTTGTTGGCAAATAGTCAATTTGCAGTTAAGATGGGAAAAAGGTGTTGTGTGTAGTACAGTCTTTAAAGCTGTAGAAGAAGCTTCAGAAGTGCAGCTAAGCCCAAGGACAGTGAGCCGAGTGTTTTGATGGTCTTTGCTGCCATCCCGTGGAAATGGAAACAATCGATTTAAGGATATAAAATTTGCTATCGTGTTGTGTATCACACGCAGAAAGTTCACCCCATCCATCACGGGGTGAAGAGCCCCACTCACCCTTTTCTCCATGTTGGCCTTGCCCTGCTCGGCCTGCAGCGCCTTGCGCACGCCAAAGGCCACGCTGCTCTCGTACAGTGCCTGGTAGGCAGACAGGGTCAGCTGCAGCTCGTCCCGGACCCGCAGCAGCAGCAGCCCCCGCTCCGCACAGCTCACCGTCGTCTGGCGGATCAGCTCGTCTGCAAATAAGAACAGTAGCTGCAGTGCCTTTATCTGGGAGTGCTGGACACACACAGGGCCAGAGCTGCTCCTCTTAACCATTCCCTGCACCACACAACCAAGAATTTACTAGACATAGTAATAATTGATTTGTTTTGTTGCATTGCAGCTGTAGCATTAAGCGCAGCAGGTAAAAGCAGAGTGATGGTAAAGCCCCTCAGGTAATGCCAGTGATGCTGATCCCCTAAAGCTGTAACAGCAAACACTTAATGTGTAATGACTTGTTGCAGTTACGGGGGAGCTTTCAGAGGATCCTGCTCTCCAACCCATGGCCATCCCTTGCCTTTCGGAGACAAGCCCCGTGTCATTAGAGTGTGTAAGATACACACGGGTTTAAGTTACTTTAAATAAACTGTAGGTTTAAGCGCAACTAAGAGGATAACTAAGAGGATTTTAAGCTGGTGTTCATGTGTAGGCATCTCCTGCCAGCCTGTCCTTTGAGTGTCAGCTGTGTGAGCAGCACGAGCAGCGCGGGCACTGACCGAAGCACTGGGTGTAGAGCTCCCTGCGCACGGGGCACAGCCCGGTCTCCCGCGCCTGCCGCTGCTGCAGCTGCCGGTCCAGCTGCTCCTGCAGCAGCACGACGTCCCGGCGGGTGCTGGGCGCGGTGGACACCTCCTGCACCCAGAGCTTCTGCGCCTCCTCCCACTCCCTGCCAGAGAAGCACCGGTCGTTACCGGAGTCACCGGGCACCCGCCGGCCGCTGCCGGCCCCAGCCCAGCCCCGCTCACCGCGGCGGCAGGATGGCGTTCAGGAGCTCCTGCGGCTGCTGCGTGGAGGGGATGTCCGCGGGGGTTCGCAGGGGGGTCCCCTTCAGCGAGTGACTCTGCGGGAACAGAAGAGGACAGCGCCGTAGGAGCGGGCGGGGGACCGCGGTCCCCTCAGCCCCCGGCCCGCTCACCCCCGGCGGAGCGCGGTATCCCCTTGCGTGCCCCCCGTCCCCGCTCACCGCCGAGGAGGCCCTCTCTCCCCGCCGGGACACCAGCATGGGCGGGCAGTACCGCAGCAGCGATTCCGGCGGCGCCGCCATGGCGGCCGCGGCCCTATCACCATGGCGACCGCGACGCCGCCGCCGCGCACGGCCCTGCGCAGGCGCAGCAACGCCCGGGCGGAAGCGCTTGCGGGCGGAAGTGCTCGCGGGCCGGAAGTGGCGGCACTTCCCGTCGGGACGGGCGCCATGGAGGCGGCGGCGGCGGCGGGGGAGCGGCGGCGGGAGCGGCGGCGGCGGGAGGCGGCGGTGAAGGCCGAGCGACGAAGCCCCCGGCGCAGCCCGTCGCCGCCGGGCGAGGAGCGGCGGGGCCCGGCAGGGCCGCGCGCGGGCAGCCGCGGCAGCAGGTAGGGAGGCCCGGCCGCTCGGCCCCACGCTCGGGTCGGCCCCGCCGCTCACACCCTCCCGTTGTTCCCCAGGTCGCCCCGGCGGAGGAGCCGGTCCGGGCGGAGGAGCCGCTCCCCGCGAGGCAGGAGGAGTCGCAGCCACAGCCCGCACCACGGCGCCGTGAGGGTGAAGCAGGTAAATGGTGCTGTCGGTACAGCGGGGCCCTGCGGGCGCCGCAGCGGACGCAGCTCCCGGAGACTCGGCCGTGCCGGATACAGAAGGGGCCTCTTCATTTGTCAGTTCAGACTGGGCCCTGCATCGTGTCCCGTGGGCAGAGGGAGGATCTGGGCAAGTCAGGAGCTCCCGCCGCCCAGTTTAGGCTGTGCCACCAGTGACTGGAGCTCCTGTTCGAGCCCAGCCTGTGCCACAGCACAGGCGTCCCTGGGAGCTGTGTCCTCTGCCCGGAGCAGGTGACACTGCCTGTTTCTTGTGCTTTATTCGGTGCAGATTGTGGGAACCCAAGTAGTTTGGCACAGAGATCTGTTCTGTGTTGTGTCAGATCTGCACATACATGTCCCAATGTGTGTTTTCCATGTGTAGGATTGGGATTTTCTGAAAGGCCAAGGTAAATCTGCTGCTCTTTCATTCTGATTGTCCCTTCCAGGAGCGAGATGATCACTGCCGTAGGGGGAACGAGGAGCGGAAGCAGAGACACCCATCAGAGCAGGAGCACCGGCGGGACAGAAGCGGTGAGCGGGACAGGCACAGGGACCACTCAGACAGAAAGAAGAACCCCAGTGACAGGCCGGGAGCTCGCGGCCACGAGCGGGACCTGCAGAACCTGCGCGAGCAGCAGTCAGAGAGGGAGTTCTACAACGAGAGGAGGCGAGAGCACCGGCAGGGCACTGAGGGCAGCGGCGAGCAGAACCCAGAGCTCCGGCAGTCCGAGAGCAAACCCAAAGAAAAAGCTGCTGTGAACAAAGAGAAGCCAAGCTTCGAGCTGTCGGGGGCGCTGCTGGAGGACACCAACACGTTCCGGGGGGTGGTGATCAAGTACAGCGAGCCCCCCGAGGCGCGCATCCCCAAGACGCGCTGGCGCCTGTACCCCTTCAAGAACGACGAGTTCCTGCCGGTGATGTACATCCACAGGCAGAGCGCGTACCTGCTGGGCCGGCACCGCCGCATCGCCGACATCCCCATCGACCACCCCTCCTGCTCCAAGCAGCACGCCGTCTTCCAGTACCGGTGAGGAGCTTGGGAGCTTGGGAAGGAAAGCAGCACGCAAACCAAACGCCTTGGAATGTGTGGCTGGGAGGGGCGAGTTTGTTGTCAGTATGTTAGGAATGGAATTTATGTGTGACTGCTGCGGATCATCCCAGCAGTGACCAAAAATGTCTGAGATTCCTCTAATTTAGCCACAAGCAGAGAAATCACATAGCGGGGTTAGACACACAATGGGGTGTGAATCCAGGTCGGAATAACCCACCAGGTGTGATTGACAGTGAAAGCATTTCAGGAAGAGGTTTGTTGGTTTGCTCTCTCACAGTGAGAGCAGCTGTGCTTTCATGCAGAGGGGGCTCCTGCTGCTACTGCTGGCAGCAGTGCTCTCTTGGAGAATAGCCCAGCTCTCTTGGAGAACATCTGTCCCAGTGCAGGAGTTGCTATGTTGCATCACCAGAGGTTTAGGGGATGATGCAGCCTCTCTCAGAACCTGCTCTGTCTCACACAGATTCTTGTTGCTCTTATTGGGCTGTTCCGATCTCGGGATGGATAAGTGCTCACTGCACAAACAGACCTGCTCGTGGAGCACAATTTCTGTCTTTTGGAGCACGTTTCCTGTCTCTCTGGTGGTTCAGCCAGTGTTTTTGTTTTCCAGGCTGGTGGAGTACACCCGAGCTGACGGCACCGTGGGCCGCAGGGTGAGGCCCTACATCATCGACCTGGGCTCGGGGAACGGCACCTTCCTCAACAACCAGCGCATCGAGCCCCAGCGCTACTACGAACTGAAGGAGAAGGACGTGCTCAAGTTTGGGTTCAGCAGCAGAGAGTATGTCCTGCTCCATGAATCCTCAGATAAATCTGAGGCCAATGCAAAGGACGATGATGAAGATGAGGAGAAGGAGGAGGAGTCTGACAGTTAACGGATGAGGAAGAAGTTGGGGAGGGGCAGAGGAGAGAAACTCCTTGCAATTGAACGGGACTGGGATGTGAACACGGAGCATCGCAGCACTGATGCCTCTTGTTGCCTTAAAGTCCTTTCTCTGTTGCTGGTCTGTTCCCATAGTTTGTTTTGGGGGACTTGGCTCATTATTCATCTTTGATAGTTTTGCATATCAGGAAATACAGCTTTACTTTTATTTTGTTTTTTCCCCAACAAGCCGAAGAGCACCTGGACGTGAAAGCTCTGGTGCTGGAAACCCTCCACAGACGTTGCCAGACTCTTCCAGCAAACCATGTCAAACACAGACAGCATCTGGAAAATTATTTTTATGACTTGTTTTGTTATAGCCCTTTGAAAATGCTACAGACTGAAAGGTTAGTTAAAGAGTACCTGATGCACATCCTGTTCAGTAGTTTGCCAAATTCCTCTGCCTGTTGGGAGTTCTGACAGGAGAATTTACCCGGATCACTGCTGAAATAGCAGAAATGTGGCAAAGTCCCTCATGTATATGTATGTTTTGGCTATTTAATTTGCCTCATGGTGATTGAGGGATGGGCATTTCAGTGGAATTCTGCCTGGAAATCACAAGGGAGTGTGAAACAGAAGTCAGACAGTTCCTGGAATTTCAGGTGATGAGACTGTGACTGAGGGCTGAGGGCCCCCAGTTTCCTGTTCCCACACACGATGCTGAAACTGTCCTGGATGTGGAGTGTCTGGGTTGAAAGCTGGAGCCGTTATTTCTGACCCCACCCCAGGGTTTGTTTGTGTCACACAGAAACACCTTTGATTGGGTGACGTGTTTTAACCAGAGTTTGCACTATTTAAGTTCTCTTTTTATAAAAACTTACCCAAGTCCCTTGTTTAACACAGTCTTCTCCCTGTAAAGAAATCAGTGTTTAGGGAGAGAAGCACCAGTCCCACTCACTGTGGGAGTTGCATAGTCTTTGGTGTCTCCTCCACGTTGCTTTATGTTAAATGTGTGTGTCCCACGTTTTACTGACTCACCTGGGTGTTTGTGGTCTCACCTGTTCGTCCCTGCTGTGTACGGACTGTACACAAACGGTGCTTGTTGTACACATTGATGGTGTAAATATGGGGCATTGCTGTGGGATTTCAGACGGGTAGGATGGAGTTTGAGCAGGAGGAGCTCCTTTATATCTACTCCAAGGGTTTTTAAATAAACAATTTGTAAATTTAGCCCTGATTACTTTCAGTTGTAATATTTTTCTAGTGTCCTTTTTTTGTTTTTCCTTGAAAGAGATGAAGTTTCAATACTTGTTTCTATATTAAAGAAACCAAATAAGTTAAAAACTGCACGATTTGTGTACTGGGGAGGCTGTTAGCGCTGGAGGTTTGTATCATTCCCCTCGGCCGGGCCTTTCTCACCTGAGTGTGGCTCATTCTGTGTCCCCCGACACGGCTCACACAGGGCTGCGCAGTGACACCATTGCCCCCGAGTGTCACTGCAGAGGATCACAGCGACACAGTTTAATAGGATCACAGAAAGGTTTGGCTCGGAGTGACCTTACAGACCGCAGAATCACAGAATATGTAAATTATTAAGGCTGGTTCGTGACTCTCGCACCGGCGGCCGCGGTGGCACAGCCGGGGCCCCGCCAGGCCCCGCCCGCCTCGCCGCTGCCCCCGGTGGCCGCCGCCGGCATCGCCCCGCCCCGCCCCGCCCCGCGCAGGCCGCGCCGCCATGGCCGCGCTCCACGCCAAGGCCGGCGGGCCCCCGCAGATCCCGGACACCCGCCGGGAGCTCGCCGAGCTGGTGAAACGCAAACAGGAGCTGGCGGTGAGCGCCGGGGAGGGGGTCGGTGCGGGCTGGGTGGCGGCGGACCGGCCCGGGGGAGCGGCGGGGCCGGAGCGGCGCGGCCGGGCCTGCTCCATGCGCGGCGGTGTTCCCGGCAGGAGACGCTGGCAAACCTGGAGCGGCAGATCTACGCCTTCGAGGGCAGCTACCTGGAGGACACGCAGATGTACGGGAACATCATCCGCGGCTGGGATCGGTATCTCACCAACCAGAAGTGAGTGGCGGAGGCGCTGCCCACCTGCCCAGCTCCCCCCCCACACCCCCGCCCGCCCGGCCCCGCCATCGTGCCTGTCTCTGTTTCAGGAACTCCAACAGCAAAAACGACCGGAGAAACCGCAAGTTCAAGGAGGCCGAGAGGCTCTTCAGCAAGTCCTCGGTCACCTCAGCAGCGGTGAGTGCCGGGATGGGCGCTGGTGGGATGAGCAGATGCCCCTGACCCCGTCCCTGTGCCCACCCCTCTCCTTATCCCTGTCCCCATCCCTGTCTCCATTCCCATCCCTTTCCTTGTCCCCGTTCCTGTTCCTGTTCCATCCCCATCCCGTCCCCATCCCTGTCCCTTGGTGCCCCAGTCCTGCCATGATCACCTGCAGAACAACTTCCCCATTTGACGTCCCATCCCTGCACTGCCTCCCTGACCTGAGCATCCCCATCCCACTCTGCAGCCTCTTCCAGAGCCCCTTTTCCGGGTGTCTGGGGGGTGGGAGGACACCTGTCACTGCCGTCCCCTGGCTTTGTCTCTGCTCCAGACCCCCGGTGCCACGTGGGGCCACGGGCACTTCAGAGGGACGTGTCTGTGTGATCTGGGCTCCGTGCTTTGAGCATTGGGAAGTGAATCCCTGCCTGCCTTGACATCCCGTTTGGTTTTCCAGGCTGTCAGTGCGTTAGCTGGAGTCCAGGACCAGCTCATTGAGAAGCGTAAGTCTCTTTGTCATTTTTCTGTGAATTTGGGAAGAATTACACTCTCCCCACCATTCAGCCCTGTCTCAGCCTTCCAGATCTGGGCTGGACTCAGGCTCCCTTTCCCAGGCCCTGTGTCTGCTGCCCTCGGGCTGCTCCCGGCTGTTGACTTGCCAAGTTCCTTCCATGCTCAGCAGGGGTTGTTGTGTGTAAAAGGGATTGAAATTGGTTTGGTGCTCTTTGGAGGAAGAGGCCGGATGAGCTGAAGCACTGCGTCGCTGTAGATGTGTCACTCACAGGAGACATGGGGAGGGACCACTCACCTCCAGGATATTTAAAAACATTTTTGAGATCACCACCAAATGGGATGTGGTTCCAGAGACCCTCAGTGCTGTGGAGCAGCTTCCTGTCCATCCTGCAGAGTTGTTTCCCAGGTTCTGTGATTCCCCTCCAGGTGCTGCAGGGCTCAGGTGTCTCTGCTGCTGTTCTGGGATTGTTTCTCCCACTCAGGGCTGTGCCAGGGCAGCTGGGAGTTCACCCTGGTGCTCACCTGGGTCTGTCCTGCTCTAGGGGAGCCGGGCAGTGGCACAGAGAGTGACACTTCTCCAGACTTCCACAACCAGGAGAATGAGCCCAACCAGGAGGATGCTGAAGAGCTAGATGGCTCCGTGCAGGGTGTGAAGCCCCAGAAAGCTGCTTCCTCCACTTCCTCTGGGAGCCACCACAGCAGCCACAAAAAGCGAAAGAACAAAAACAGACACAGGTCAGTGGGAGCAGCAGCCTCCTCGCCACACCTGGACAGTTGGCTGGGGCTGGATTGAATTCATTGTCTGAGGGGAACCAGTAACATGTTGGAATAACGGGCAGCTGGGGTCAGTTGTTTGGGTGGTTTTCCTGGTTTTGGAAGAGGAGGGGAAGGTGCTGAGGAAGTTAAACAAGCAGCACAGGGTGTTCACTCCAGCTGTGGCACAGCTGTGCTTCTGGGCAGCTTCTCCACCTCTCCTGTCTTCCCAGGATAAAGCTCATTCCTTCCAGCAGGTCCTGACCTCCTGAGCTTGCTGCTTGGTTTCTGCAGAGCCCAGTAGGACAGGAATGTTAGTGCTTTCTTTGAAGGAGGGTGGAAAGCAAATGGGAATGTTTTTGGGGTTTTGGACACTCCCAGTATCTGGATTTCCACTGCAGCCCCTTCCAGCTCTCACATCCCAGCCGAGTCTCAGTACTGGCATAGAGGAGTTGCTGTGTCACCTTCACCTCAGAGTGTTTGTTATTAAACTGACCTGACATTCATGTGAAACAGATTCCTTGAACTCTTTTCTGGTTGGATTTACCTGTCCAGCTCTGCTCCTAAGGTGTAATAAGGGCAATGAGCTGGTCCCTGTGCCCTCAGCCCAGGCTGCTGGCAGTGACAGTGCCTGTGAGTCAGGCACTGAGGGGGAAAACCATGGAGAGGAGACACTGCAGAGATGTGCCTCTCTGGAAGGATTGCTGAAGCTGGGGCCTAAGGATTTTATAGAAGTAATGGAGCTTTTAAAACTCCAAAGCGTGTGTGCTGGCTCTGAGCTGTTGGCTTTGGGTAGGGATGGGCTTTCCTCTGAAAGGGACCTGCCACGCAATTAGAGAAAGGGTTTAAAGTGGTAAAAGTTACAAGGGGGGGGTGGGGACAGTTGGGGTGGGGACATGAGGTAGGTACAATGCTTGAAAAACACTTAACTCCTTTTTTGCCTTCACTAAATGTTGAGTCATTAGCATGTCTTTAATTCTTAGGTCAGAATTTGCTTCCTACAGCAGCCTGAATTGGGCAAATGTCCGAAAGGACTGGATGTCCCTTTGGTTCCTCATGAGCTGAGAATCCAAAGAAGTTCAAATCTCTTTTTTTGCCTGTAGATATTTGGAAGAAGTTCAGGAATAACACAAGAAACTACATCCGTGAACAAGTCCAGAAAAACAACCTGTAAAACTGAAGTACAGCTTAAGAAAACTGCCATTTCAAACAAATTATAAAATACTCTCCCAGGAGCTTCCCTGGACAAACCATGGCCAGCAACATGGTGGGGTGCAGGGCAGGTGCTGGAACTGACATAAATCCCTTTGCTCTGGTCCATTACCCGGACTTTAGGGACAGGAGCTGGGGGGAAGCTGCCTCCCAACAGGTTGTGTGGCTCTGGGTTCCCTCACATCCCCCCTCTGCAGCTGTGGCAGCTGCTGCCAGGCCGGGCTGTTGGACAGAGGAGCCCTGGCCCTGCTCACCTGTGGCAGCTCCTGTGTTCCCAGGCCCCGTCAGACACTCCGAGGGGCTCGGTGAGGCAGGAGCTGACTGTTTGTAATGCTTAGCAGGGCCAGATAGATAATTAAAAAAGATAAAAAAGATAATTAAATTTGTCTGTAATAAAAGCTCTGTTAAAATTGTGATTGCTGTTACTGACTATCCCCTAAATTTTGGCAGACAAGACCAAACAATTTTCAAGTGTATTTAGGCTAAAAAACCCCAGCAACAACCCAGTACCTGATCATGCAGCGAGGGCATTCCAGGCCCTGCAGGTGCTCCAGCCAGACCTGTGGGTCTGTCCCCTGAGGAGTCTGGCATGAAAAAGAGAAAAATAAAAAGAAACGTTGGCTTTTCTCTTTATTCAGAAGCTCTTCCGTTTGGCAGCACAACTCTGGGTTTCGCTCCCCCGTTCCTGGAGAACTGGGAGGTGCTGGGAAAGGCCCCTGCAGGAGCA
>QWTY01046311.1:0-19594 GCA_008033365.1 Pseudorectes ferrugineus
CTTCTTCTAATTCTTATCTCACAAGAGATAAGAGATGCGAACTAAACCACTACACTGTTCCACAGATAAACAACAAAATGGCACGCACACACACATATTTGTTTTAGGAAGAGATCCGTGGTGTTCCTGATTCTCTGATGACAGGTGTAGTAATTTCTCCAAAGGGTCCTATTTGCCTGTGTTTCCAGGCAAATGGAAATGTCCAGTGAAGGTTATGTGCATGCCATAGTGCTTTTAGACCAGGCAAAAATCGTTTTATCTTTCTTCTTCATGATATTCTTTTCAACTCATTGAATGACAACATCCACACTATGTTCGTGAAAACACTTCTATCAGTTTATATTCAGGGGTGTTGAATATCTGAAACATTTACACTGCCTAAAAACAAAGCCAGGACTGAAAAACGGACAAGCAGCTTCTTTGGATGATGGACTTGAGATCCACCTGAAGACAATCATTGCTGCAAAATCTCTTGAAATATCAGGGTGGGCTCTCAACTAGTATAAAGCTTATGTGCTAGCTTGCAATCTGGCCAACTGCAGTTTTTATGTTCGTGTGTGGTCAGGATGTGCTTTTAAATTATATGTGCCACTAATTGACTGCAGTTGGAGGTTCTTTGTGCAGCACATTTAAAAGTCAGTTCACTTTTTTTTTCTTATTGCCTAAATATAACCTGGAATAGTTGAGGCACCTGGGTTTTCACAAACTTGGCCGATTGTTTAAAATCATAAATTGAACTTAGATCATCTATATATACTACCAATGAAGACAGCAGCATTTTGTACAGCTCTTTATATAGCTCTTTTATGCAGCATAGCTGTATAAACCAAGGACCCTTACAGTCTCATTTGTTGAACACAGAATATGTGTGACAATTTAAATGATGTGTTCCTGATCAAATTAACCTAATAACTTGTTAAGTGTGTTTTCTGTGATCAGCTTCAGTGGAAAACTGATTGCATTTCCAGTCTCAATTTTTGGACAAAAATGACTGTCTAATGTTACTTAGTCAGAACTGTACTTCAAACCTTGCTTATAACACTGTTGATGGGTGCTGAATTATGCAACTCTCCACTTGTAGAATTCTTGCATAGCTTAGACATGGGAAATTCCTATCTTCTCTAGTGTAGGCTTAGAAGAACAGCTTTGCTGCTGCTTGGAGTGAAGCTTAAGGAAGTGTCAGGCTTTTCGGCTGAGGTCTTTTACTAATAATAGATTACAATGATATAATTATATCCATTTGCACAGAAATAGCAAGATGATACTCATTTGCCAGTGAGGTAACCTCCAGTGAGGAGTGCTACCACCGTGTTCACAGTTCCATATGAAGGGAGGGGCCTTAAAAGTATTAACACAAAGTTAAGCTACTGTTTGGAACAAACTCAGATCTGTTACTAAGAGTATTGGGAGAGAGAGATTTGTTAGCCATGTGCCTCCCCCAGTCTATCTGTTGTCTACGCACTGAAACAAAACTTGTTCAAAAATTTCCTGAAGTACAGTGTGGGATACATGCTCAGAGAAGTATGACTGGAAACTCCCCAGGATGTTTGCTGGTTCTCAGTCCGGGAGCCAGCTGGCAACTATAAAATTCCAGTGGAAATTAATAACAAATAAATAGAAACAAACGAAGAATAAACAGAGATAAAGAGGATAGTAAGTCCATCTTCCCCTCAGTCTAATTACTTCGGCTGTTCTTAATGCTGCGTAGTGAGAAACATCTTTCAAACAATGTGGGCAGGCTCCAAGTGACCCAAGAAGCTTGCACTCCAAGGAGGAATGTGAAGAAGAGGTGGGGAAGAGAAACACTAGTAGGGGGAGGCAGCTCAGCTGACTTCCTGGTTGTGTGGGCAGATAACTTTGGTGGCAAATCTTGGAAATGAGAGGGAAAAGACCACCTCCTTTGTCCCAGTAAGGCCATAAAAGACTTAGAGGCTGGGCTGAGGTAGACAGGAAAGTGTGAGAAGGTAATGGAGAAGCATGCAGTGCTGACCATGACACCTCACCTCAGGGGTTGGCACAAGCCTGTCTTGGCTGAATGTGACACTGAAGCTTATGTAATCTCTTTTCCTGTTCTTGCCCTTCCCCTCTCTTGGAGATGTAGGGATGAGATGGAGGGCTGATGGCTAGAGCATTGGTTCTGGGCAGAAATTGTTTTTCCTTCCTCTTCTACCTTATGACAAAAACTCTGCTGAAGGAGTGGCAGACATAGCAGGTCTCCTCCTTAGCCAAAAGGAGACATCTGAATGAAGATCTCAAAGATCTCAGGCGTCTGGGTATAAGTGGCAGCCTTGTGAGCACTCTGTCTGCATCCCAGCATACCTGCTGGCAGTGTCTGGGCTTGCCAGCAATCACTCAAACATGGTCTTAAAAACTCTCCACTGGCTGGTGAACTAAACGACACTGTTAAAAATTCTCTGTGATGAAATGAGGAATTACCACTGTTGGACCTGGGGTCATCCAGTGTGGGACTCAGCAGTGCCATTTACCCAGGTTTGGGAACCAATACACCATGAAAGTTCCTTCATGTGATCCTGACATTTTGATAAAGCTGAGGTCTTGCTTCCCATTGTGACACCATTTCTACCAGAAGGGTTATTGGATGCCTTTTCTCATTATCAAGAACAACATATGGAGATTCATTCCAAGAGAATTAAAATGTATCTGAGAAAGAAAGGAAATTACTTCTGCATCACATCAAATATTTGAATGATGTCACTCTCCTTAAGGAATACAATCTTGCCATGTGTGAGCAAAAACCTTCCCAATCAAAGAGGACATAATGATAGTCTGAACAACTCAGTGTTCTCAATCAAGTTCAAATTAGTGAGCATCAATTTATATGATGCCTTAGTGCATAGCAATTTGCTCCTAAATGAAAAATTACTAAAGGAACCGTCACAATAATCACCTTTTGCAGATTACTGTTCTTTCTTCACAAGTCTCTGCAACTATGAGTTTAATGATATTTTGAATGAGTACCGTAATATCATAAAGTCATCAACATATTCCCAAATTATATTTAAAATTCTTCCTAGACAATGGGAGGCTTGAATCAATTGCCCATTTACTGTTAAAGCATCTGTAATTCTACACTAGAGAAGGAATAATATCAAAAGAAGCCTAGAGCAAAGTATTCTGGTAAGAAACAATAAGTTTCTACCCTGTTCTTTCTGCTGTCATTTCTCAGAAGGGAAGTGTTCCAGACCAGGTTGGATCAGGCTCTGAGCTACCTGGTCTAGTGGAGGGTTTCCTTGCCTGTGGCAGGGAGGCTAGAACTAGGTTATCTTTAAGTTGTCTTCCAACACAAATCATTCTATGTTTCTATTGTTCTGTGATTTATGATTTATGCTCAATATCTCTTGGATGAAATTCTTATCTGTAAGTAAATTGGCAGTAACTCTTTGGTAGCTGCCTCTGGCTTACTCCTGCTATAGAAACCTCTTTTCTTATGAGTAATTAGCTGTGGTTCTGAATGCTCATACTGTGTTTTCTGGGCCTGCCTAAGTTGTTGCTACGTGAAGGAATTGGTAGGTACAGTGGCAGATACCATTGGTTCAAAGCTCTGAAATAGGAAGAACATGCATTTTAGAACATTTTCCTCTGTCCTCAAGTCACTTAGCTACAGTTTTGCTAACATTAGCAAGTCTGATTTGACTGAAGGGTTTCTATTAGATTCTACATACTAATAGTGACTCCCACCCTTTACATTATCAGAACAGATAAAAATGTGCAAGATAACAAGAGCAGTAGAATGAAAAGTTATTTGACTGTTGATCTCAGCCTCATTCTGACACTAACACAATATTTCTTTCTTTCTTTTTTTCTCCTTCCCCATGTCTACGTACCAGGGACACCTGAGAAGCCACAGAGGTCAAATGTTTCTATTCCAATTAGGAGCTGCACGTGCAGTCTGCAGAAAGGCTCTAAATCACCTGAACATCTAATAAATCCTTTGTCATGCCAGCAGTTAGATCAAAGACAGAGCCATCCCGCTCTGAGTAGCTATCCATTAAAGGGTTTGATATTGTAGATAAGGAAAAGGAAAATTCATCTAACACCCATCCCCTTTCTTGGTTTATGCTTCCTGATGAAAAGTGCAAGCAACAGAGGGATGTGTGCTGAAACCTAAATTATGTTGTCGGTGGTGCTTTCAATGCTGACAGAAGGAAGCCTGCAGCCTCTTGCCTAGAATGTGTTCCTGGCTCCACAACTCAGCTGCAGCTCCAGAGAAACCTTGATGAGAAGATGTGTGCTGAAAATGTGAAGGAACACTGTCAGAGAGGAGAACAAGCCCAATGCATTCTGTTCTGGTCAGTCTGACTCTTTCCTGCTTGCAACTACTGAGTGTGACTTCCTGTCCTATCCAGAGCTCTCTCCATACAGAAATTTTCTGACTGATGGTCCTTCCAAGCAGCTGTGTTCTTTACAACTACTTTTACATGCAATGCTACCAAGAGAAACTGCAAACAGTTGGTGCGTTCCCATCTTGCATAACATGTTCCCTAAGTGGATTTGCCATAGAATCCCTCTGATACTGAAAAACATCCATTCACAGCTAATCCATAATGAAATCGTTGGGTGCTATAATGCTGATTAGGAGGTGACAGGAACAGCAGTGCTTGAAGAACCAACAGTGTTTGAAGTGTTTGAATGGATTCATTCCTCTTCTTGTGAGAGGTGGATAGAAAAAGTATTAGTCTTGTGGGGGAGGTGGACTCAAGCTCAGTTTGTAAGGTTCACATCAAATATGTAGCAGCAGACTGCAGCTATTTATAACCGCAGTCAGAAGGACAATTTCAGCCCTTACAAGCCTAGCTTTGCTTGTTCTTCTGTAGGCAGCACGGATTGTACAAGAACCAGAGACATCAGTGCAAGGTAGTGGCATAAATAACCACTCACAGTCTCTAGCTGACTTGCACTGCCTTTGCTGCAGTCCATGTTAGTGTTCCTAGATTAAAGTGAATCTATCTAGTATTTCGATTCCTGCTGTAGTCATACCTTTGATTGCAAAGCAGCCTCAATAATGTGTTTCTAGGGACTGCAGGGCCAGCCAGGAGAATACACGTTTTGTTTTCAGCTTTGCATTGGTTTTATGTGGTGACTTTGGACACATCCTCTATCTCAATGTCTTTACTTCTGTGATTAGGAGAATACTATAATTACTTTCCTGCATCTCTGGAATGCTGTAAGGTAAGAGCTGGTGAGATGCTCAGAAAAGGTTTGAGAGTGCATATAAATAAAACACAAATTGTGTGCAAGTACAGTAGTATGGAAATGAGAGTTCCAAACAAAATTTCCCATAAGAATAAGCACCAAAGCAACAATGACACAGTCATAGTCAGTCCAAGCACTACTGAGGGAAGTTGATACAGCTGAATCAACTGATACCTGTTATGATTGTGTATTCAGAATTATATTTCTAAGTAGAAAGAACATATTGTATCTGATTTATCAGGATAGGCACCTTGAGCAATGTCTATGTGCCAAAGAACTCTGTAGTTCCTATTCTTCCTCAGCTATATTCATCCATCCAATAAAATATGTTACTTTTTGTCTGTAAACCATTCCTTGCTAGGGCGTAGTATATTGTTTTAGCAAAAACCAAAAGGGACTCCAGTGTTAGTGTACTTAGAAGAATCAAAGACAGGGGTGTTCATGAGCAAGAATATTGCACAGAATCCTTTCCCGAGATAAACTGTGGGTGGTGGGGATGTGTTTTATTAAAATTAGTAACATCCATGGTTATTACACACACACACACACACACACACACACACATTAAAAAAAAAAAAAGGCAACTTAAAACTGCCTGAAGAGTCACAAGCTGGAGAAGGACTTTTTTTCAGTGATAACAGGTAGCCTAAGAAAATACTTACATAAAATCCTATTTTTACATTTTCTTTGGATCATTAAGCCAACAGAACAACTACAATTGAGGTTTATTCTCATTACTGATTAAACCACAATGATTGAGTTATTCAGTGTTAATTGCCACAACTATCTTGCGTTTGTGTGCTGTAGTGAGCAACTGCAGGTAAGCACCTACTTTAAGAAGGAGGCTTGTTAATAATAATTCTATACCACTCTGTGCTCAATAGCATTATGGGTCTTTCTTTAAGAACATACTTAAAAACTGGAATAACCCACTTGCTCTGACCTGAACTGCTGGATGGACCATTGAAAACATGAGTCACTTGAAATATGATGCAGCAGACTACTGAGGGAGCAGCAATCCTTCAGTGGGATGGATTCTCTCAGGACAAAGTAAGTGGGGCAGAGTCTAAATTGCTGCACACTCTTTTGAAGACAAGACTGCCCTTTCAGGGGGGAAAGTGCCTCCCATTGCAGAGGCCGGCTTAAACAAAAGAGAAGCTGGCAGGAAAGATCACAAAAACCAACCACAGGAGGTTGTAAACCAATTTCAGTTTACAGAATCAAAGAACCACAGGCTATTCTGAGTTAGAAAGGATCCACAAGGTTCATCTTATGCATGATCACCTCAATTGCTATCATTATCTGACACTGAAAGAAGATCCTTTTATGGAAGTAGTAACAAAATTTACAATTTTTTTCCATTCAAAGAGTATGGTGAAGCATAACATCAAAGATTATACAATATAATAATGAAATTATATGCCTGTATGTGTTTCTGTGATGTCTAATGGCACTTCTGTGATTTCTTATCTGCCTGTCCCCTTAATACTTAGTCTAAGTTATCATTCTCCCTTACCTGTTAAGTTTATATTGCTCTTTTTAAGCAGCTGACACCCTGACACCAGTTCCACTAGAAGACAGCAAGACACATGTAGGAGTTGGACACTGTGCCAGTCTGTCTTTAGATGCAGATTAATAAAAATGTACAGTTTGACACAATGATGTATGCTCTTTCATTTATATAAAATAAAACTCTGAGGATGGTAAAAGCCTCTGGGTTTAGAGCCTTCTGAAGTGATCATTTCTTCTAACAGCTCTGGAGTAGAGCAAGCATCCTTTTAAAGGCAAAGTATGAGTGTTTTCCCAGAGCATTGTCAAGAATAATGTTAGATGTTAGATCTTAGCACACAGCTGTGCTTGTGAGGTACAGTATATACATACTTAAATGTTGCTGTTGACTCCTCTCAAAAATAAATAATTACATTTGAGTGATGTCGCAGTCAAATCTCTTTTAATTGGACATCGTTGCTGTGCTGAATATTTCCATGTTGTTACTCATGTGCCTATGAAATCATGTAATTCTTCCTGGGGTGAACAAACAGAAAGGTTTGTATTAGGCTCCACAGAGACCTTTTCTCCTTCCCCACTAAAACTTGTAGCTCCTTTTTCACTCTTCTACCCATCTGGAGCTTCTTTGTACTCATATTGGTATCTTTCAATACTGTTATGAGGAATGCTGAGCCAAAGTTAATTCAAATAGTTCATTTTCAGAAATGCTCAAAACTCATTTTGTGAGATCATTTACTTAAGGGCTGGTTGCCAAAATTAAAGAAATAAAATATTTCTACAATTTCTCGCATGTAAATATAATTTCTTTATTTGTAGTATACTGAGATAAACCAAGATGAGGCAGCTCAAAATGACATCAGAGTAACCTTATATACTTCAAGTGAAAGTACAAAATTTACATCCTGTTTGTCCCTTTGTTCTCATATGCTGTGTCTGGATCCAAAACCCCTCTGCTCTATTTCTCCAACAAACTTGCTTATCAAAGAAAAATGTCAAACGCTCCTCCACAGATGCAGACATAGAAGTAATCTATGGTTCTTAAATTTCCAAAGTGCTTCAGAAGGAAAACTGTCCAAACCTACCATAGAGCAGCTCCATGGAAGCAGTTCAACATAGAAATCCTTCAGTTTAGCAGTATCCACACAAACCAGAATGAAATGTTAACATTTTTGTGGCCTGAAAGTCTGCCTTTTGGGAAATGTCATCAGCAATAGTCCCATTCAGATAACAATCTTATCCTCTTTCCAGGGTTTTCTCCTCGTACTTGCCACGTACTTTAATTGCCTTTGTAGTTACGTACTTGTCACTATTTATCCTGTTCTTTTTCAGGTCATCTGTTCCTTAATGTTTTTTTTCATGTAGTTCTGACACTCTGGACATGCTCATGTATAGTCTCACATCCTGCATTCTGACATCCTATACCAATCAGAGATGAACTTTCCTGAAACTTAGGTTATATTATACTAGACTCAATTTTGGTGGAATAAGTCTAATAGGCTTTCTTGTTCCATAGTAGTGTTGAATATGAACAGCAATATGAATTGAATACAACTCACCTTTCATTTTTTGCTTTTTTTTTTGTGCTATGGTATGTATTTCTGCAAGGTGGAGCACGTGTATGTCTGTATCTGTTTGTGTGTGTGTGTTCTTGACAGAGCACAAAGATTCAATGAATTTCATTTAATTTCACTTTGTGGGGTTAGAATCTCTGACACTCTCAAAACTATTTTTTCAAAAGCTAAGAGCTAACTGGTTTTGAAATATCACTGGAGACATCAATGATACCTCTTTCTCTGAGAAGAAAGGAAAATATATATAGGTTGATGGAATTCCCTCCAACTACACTTTTGTAAAATACAGGATTGTAGAGTAAAGAATAGTTGGAAGATCAAATGTCACAGCAAGTCTCTCAGTCCTTTAGCAATTGAATACTTCAGAAGAAACATGTATGCAACATAAACAAACATGATCTGCTTTTCTCCTCCTTTTATGTATTCTTTCCTTCATGTCTTGAAAAACTCCTTATTAATTTCCTAGAAAAAGCTTTTCTTATAAAGACTCACTGGAAAGCAGGTATTTATTCTTAGAGCTGTCAGCGACTGCTGCTCTGAAATAAGAGTTGAGAAATTCAAAGGAAATAGCAATGGAAACTGCTGGAAACCTAGAAAGAACTTAATCTAAAGTTATCTTGTTTCTTTAAAACTTGCTTGGGCAAAGTCAAAAACATCCGTTTTTTTCTCCAGGAGAGCACAGTATTTCCAACTGTGATTCATGATTTATTTCTCACTGTACACAGGTTTATTTATTTCCCTTTTCTTCAAGAATACATCCCCCATGTTTCTTCCTCCCTAATGTTCACCAGATGTGAAAAGCAGCCTGAGAGACTCGGCAGCATTCCTCACCTTCTCACTTGCTAAAGCCATCAACCAGATTCTCAAACGGCAAAGCAGTCATAGTTGTCAAGAGTACCTGTGATAAGATGTTTTTCCTTTTCCTCCTGGTTTTCTGGGGGCAATGTGTTAATTTCAAGAAGGATTTTTGCCCTGTATTTACCAACAAACTTACAGCAGGGAGTCAGGATGAGCTGTCACACATGTGTTGGGTTTAACTTATGTGAGGGAAGGGACAACTGGAAGTCACAGTGTTCAGGCTGGCCCCTGACCACTATGTCCACTTTCTCTGTCTCCACCTCTCCCAGATGTTGAGGGGGTGCTCAAATGTGTCATAAATATCATCCAAGTCGGGAGAGAGCAGAGACAGAGACAGAATTTTGCATATAGCTTTGGTTGGATGGATCATTTCCAAATCTGGTTAGAACTTTAGATACTCTTATTTTTGGTCATGGCTGTCCTGGTGCTTTTGAGATGCAGTGTACTGTGATCTTACAGTTAGTTATGAGAGCTCACTGTGGCTTTTGCTTAGAAGCTGAACTACACAGACCCAGTGTGTTTCTTACAGCCTTTAAAGCAATGAAAAAAGGTTTTTCCCTCATTTCTTCGGAAAGGCATACCTATTGTTGACGTCAACTTTGGTTTAGGTTTTGGCAAGCTGCAGTTCCATGGATAAGTGCAGGGAGGCCAGCTCCTACTTTTAAGAATTGCACTGGCAAACCTGGGGGGAAACAGTCTTATCTTCTTCCTCCTTCAGTCTTGTTTAATCAGCAAGCTGTTTATCTTTTGTTTTTCCTTTAATCATTCCTCATTCTTCTGAAGACTAATCTAATAAATTCCACTCTTCATTTTTATTTTGAGTTGTTGAAGTTTGTCCTTTAACTAAAGTTTGGGCTGAAAATTTGCAATAACATGGGTGGAGAAATTACAAAGAAAATCCTGTAAACCTAAACAGCTGTCTAAGTCTCAGTTTTTCATTAAACAAACACTTCTGTCAGTATTCAGCAAATGGATATCACTTCTGTAGGTGCTTAAATAGAAGCAAAAAAATTCTGGTTTGCTTTATCTCCTCTCACACCATTCTTCTAGATTTCAGTGCTTATAATTGTTTATTTAAGACAGGTTTTTTTCCTGAAACTGGGTTTATTTCCTACTGATTTTGGAGGAAAGAAGGAAGGATTGCTTACATGTTCATTTGCTTCTTTCAGTACATAAATCAGGTTTCACTTCAGAGGTACAAGTTCATTGCAGTCAGAAAGTGTGTCTCTTTCTACTCTTGGTGTTTAAGAGTCAAGAAAATAATGGGAAACCTTCTCCCACAATAAGAAATGAAAAACAATACATGCCATTAAACTTCTGTCCAATGTCCAGCAGTTAACACAATCCAAAGGCTACAATTATTCATAGAATTTTAACAGAGCTACATTGTTCTCACATAGCTTTTCTATTTCTATTTACCTTTCTTTACGTAAACGCAGATTTTCTGCTGTGTTCTTGCCAGCCAAGTGTTGCAATGTGCTTGGAAAAGAAATAGGCATCACATGGGGAGCTTTTATCCTAATCCCACTACCTGTACATGGCCCCAGCGAATGAGCAAGTTGTGGTAGCACAGCCAGAGTCAGCAAACTCCACTTACCACGCAGAGGCAATTGCCAGTTGTGTGCTGCCGTGCAACGTGCCAGGTAGTGGAAAATGGCACACAGGGACAAGCATTTCCCCTCTGAAGCATATTGCAGTAAAACTGTTTTTAACAAAGCGTGTTCTTTGCGGGTAGAGAAATGGATTTTAGCATGGAATCTAATATTTTACATTGGAAATGACCCTTAAGATCGGTCTGTGCAGGGGTCCTCTCAAAAAATGGGGAAATTTTTGCATTTTCCTACTCTTGTTCAATTTTTAATTGATACTCTGAGTAGATTGGGTGAAAATTCAGATATGTGAATCTTTCCCACACAGAAGATGTATTAAAGATAAGCCTTTTCCCTTCAGAAGAACTATATTGGGATTCCTCATTGATTTAGTGTTCCAAATTTCCTGGGGTCCCCAGCAACCTACAGAGGTAATCACAGAGCTAGAGCCTGCACCCCCAGCTTTCTTTCTTGCAGTGTACTTGGATTTAGTAATGTCTGAAGTCCTGCCAACGTCTTCTCAGACACAGCCTACCAGGTGGGCTGCAAAAGGCCTAGGAGCATTGAAAAAGGTGCTGTTAAAAGAAAACTGACAACTTCATTTCTAGCATCAGACAATGAACAAATACCTACAATGGATATAACTACAAAAGAAATAGCTAAAATATTTTCATACAGATTCTTGTCTTTTTCCGCGTACCTTTGGTAATGGCCGTGCTATCTTTTCCTAATGTGTGAAATGCAATACTCTTCTAAAAGCTTTGTTCAGACTTGAGACCATAGACTTTCTTTGTGCCTCTGGAACAGCTGTTTCAAAGTGTTTTAAACCATTGGGCTGCTGCCAGACCTCAGTGTTTTTCTGGTTTCCAACACAGTTTTTACAAATTTTAAATTGAAAACCTTTTAATATATTTCTGCAAACTGCTCACCATGACCTTAGACCAATGTTTCAGTGGAAATGTTGAACAGGAAAGGATTGTACTCTGTGAATCTCTGCACTGAAATGCCTTTTGGACATAAAATAAATAACAGAGAAACAAATTATTTGCAAATGCTAATCCTTTGCAGGAGACAGACTGGATCACAGCTTGTTCTGTGTAACTGATAGTGGCAGCTGATTCAGTTAATAGAATTAGCATGAAAATTACTGATTTATCTGGTTGCAAAGTTATTACTGATCAATACTCTATGTGTTACATAAGTTGCTATAAAATCTGTTCCTAGGATATCTAGGACAAGTATGAAATTTGAATGTGATAATGTTTTTTAATGAACATATTTTTAATTACTTCCTCTAAGAAAATCAAGTGTCTAGCACCTGGGTGACCATTATATTGCACGATGGCAGTGTCTAGAAAATCTCTGCACTATTTCACACTTTTTAGGAATATATAAGAGTGGTGGTTGTTCTGCTCCTGCAGGTAGTTAAATTCAAAAGCTAAAAATATAAGTTTTTCTTTGCAGATGCCTGAATTCATTAGTGAAGAATGAAATATGAGGAGGTGCAGCCTTTCAACTCTTACTGTTAACAAGTTCTGTGTTTTCAAGTTGTTTTAAGTGAATCCTACTGGCACAAGCCCTGAACTGCTGAAAGAAAGGTGCCTACCTTAGGTGTTGGAGCAGTCTGAGGTGTATTTAGATGGCAATATTTAAAAACTGTCTATAAAAGCAAGCAATGCTAATTGCACAGTGAGGTTTGCCAAGATTGCAAGAAAATTCCCAGTGCATGTTACAGCAAATGCCATCAAGACAATGAACCAGCGACTGGATCACAAGCACAAATAGGGTAACTCTTTGTTATGTTACTCACGCCATTTGCTGGAACTAAAATGGCCTGTCCATTTGCTGTTCCTTGCTCTAATGTAGAATACCTATGCTGATCATGGGAGCCAAACTTCCACCATAAAAATAGAGAGAATGTTCACCACTGGTATGTTCGTGTGCAATCCCTGCCATTATTTCGCTATTTCGGTTTCCACGTATGTGCTTCCTGCTCCCCTTCCGTTGTTGCCAGCAGCTTGGTGAAATACATGTACCCTTTGTCCTCCATGCAGCTCTGTATGAAGTGCAAGTATGACATGGAACAACTTTTCTGATTGAAAGAACAGAGGATGAAAGGAGTCTAGAGAGGTAAACAAAAAGACTTGAAACAGTCTCTATCCCTGACGGCTTTCTCAAAAGGCTTGAGTTCAGCTTTATCATCATTGCCAGAGATTGCAGCCCAGTGTAGAACAAAAGTCCCAAATTCTTTGCCCAGTGATGTATGAGCAAGTTACTTGATTGATTTAGCTAGGGATCCTTTACTACCTCAACACAATGTGGTCCTTGATGTCCACATTGATCATCATGAGATGATGATCATGATGAGAATCCTTTGGTCACTATGGCTAAGAGAGAGTAGAGTCAAGTAATGAATCATTCTTCCAGTGTTTACCTAAATCACTGTCATAAATCCATACAAATAGAAGCAGAAAAAATAAATAAAAGATTTTAATAAGTAGAGTTAGGAAAAAAAAAAAGAGAAAACCAAGCAGATGTGCAATATCAAAGAACCCACAGCACTCTGGTTCAGGTCAGAACCAGATTAATTTTTTGCAGTAGCTGGGACAGGGGGTAGCCAGGACATGGAGCTCATTCTGTACCACTTCATGTCAGTGCGGGGGTGGGGGAAAGGGACTTTTTTCTGAGTAGAAGGGGTTCCTCCCTGTCAAGAAAAAGTGGTGGAGGGATCTGTCTGGTACTTTCCATTATTGGTTTATTTTTTTCATGTGAATATTTTTTTTCTTATGCCCTCTGATACTAATATTGTTGCTGTAACTGTTCATTGCTGTTTTCAGTAAATTGTTCTTATCTGAACCCTTTGCCTTTTTTGCCTCCAATTCTCAACTTCATCCTCCTACAGTAGGAAGAGGTAGGGGAGGGGAGAGCAAGACAGTGGTGTGTGGTTCTGGACAATCTTAGTGGGGACACTGGTTTGGAGAGCACCATTCCTAAGCCACAACACATGGTAGTCCTGACACTTGAATTATATTACCTTCAGGTCTTACTTATTTGTCATACTAGTTGTCTACTGATGTCTTCTCTATGCCTCATTTGAATCTGTGATGTGTGTTTGTCTCTGTTTTATCTGTGTTTCATCTGTGGTGCTTCATGAAGAGCCATGTTGTTCAGCACAGTACCTCATTATATTATTCCCAGTAATTAATATTTTACTTTGCCTACAGATTAAATGAACTGTTTTGCCTTGTTTTTTCTCCTTTTGGTAGTCTGTACTATGTGCAGTCCTGCTAATGATTTTAAATAAAATGAGCCAAAAAAAGCCTGATTGTGTCCTTTCAGGTACATATAATTTGAAATAAAAAAACCTACTAATTTTTATCCTCTCTGATTATTATTACCTACCATCAACTCATTAGCCCACCTCACAGCCCACCTGTACCCCATCTGTTCCCATAAAGCTATTCTCTAGAGAGGTAATGGAATTCCAAGAGATGGAAAAGGGGAGGAAAAACTAAAACCAGACAAAATTATGCTTCATGTCTTTACTATGCTATCTAATGATGCTGTATTTGACTTTTTCCCCCTGTAGCACCACCAATGTTATCAAATGGATTGATTTCTAAGCCCTTAATCTCTTCCTTACATTGATGTGCCTTCGTTGTCAGGGTTTGGGGAATCAGGTACACTATGCCATTTTGATTTGCAACAAATGAAAATGCCAGTCATTTGATGCTTTATCTGACGTGTATTTCCCCTCTTCTGCAGTGTAAGAAGACTGTTTTCAATGAGAATCTGCTTTTGCCCAATTTCTTTTGTGCTCACTGTTGTGGTATCTCCTATAATGTTTTCTCTCAGTGTTTTCTGTAAAGAAGCTCCTTATTTGAAAACTACAATAGCTCAGACAAGCATTGAAGTCAATCCTGGTTTTGATGTAATCAAGAGAAAACATAGAACATCTATTGACAATGCCAAAGCAGTAATTGTACTGAAATTGTTTACCACTGATTTTACTCAGAGGAAGACCTTGCCAAGGATCTCCAGCATATACTTTGCAGCTGTTTCTCAGGAGGTCTAGAATTTCTGTTCAGTTGTTCTTGGCAGAATGTAAGGTGTCTGGGAAGCCAAGTTTTTAAGAAGATTAAACTGAGTGCTTTTAAAAATAAATTGACAAATTCAGGGTGTCAATCCCAAAAGAAATGGTTTGTATTGACCTCTTTGGAGTCTGCTAGACAAGACCTGGAGTTTTGATTGAGCACTACAAAGCAAGGCTCAGCAACAGAACTCCCAATGACCTTTGTCAGTATTTGATGAAGGAGTTGCTTTTTCATAGACTGCAGTATCAGAGACAGTGGTATCAACCCAGTACCAGACAACTGATGATATTCTGCCCTGTTGCTAAAGGATTATTCCAGCACTGCAGAAGCCATTTTCTGGCAGACTGTGAGCCCTTTGCCATCTCTGTGACCACTGCTTTTCCTCAGGGGCAACTGCAGGGCAGCTGCAATCAAAGGCGATCCAGAAGTGGCTTTAGGTGTGGAGATGCTCTACAACATGAGAAGCAAGGGGAGGTAAAAAAATCCAGATTAGGAGAGACGTGAGGTGTATATCAAGATATTTATCTAGGTTATAACTTTGTACCCTCTAGTCTCCTGATATTCTCCCCCTCCTGTGATTCCATGAATAGCTATGAACTTTGATTCTGGTTACAAGTTGTCTCTGGCCCAGAGTTTTTCCTCTTCACAGTCTTGTCCATGCTTCTTAGAAACAGGTAAAGGCAACTACAATGACTATATAAACTTCTGCAAACATTTCCTAGAACCTGAGTTAGAAAGGACCTACAAGGATCATCAGGTCCAACTCCTGCTCTGCACAGGGCAGCCCAAGAATCACACCATGTGCCCGAGAGTATTGTCCAAATGCTTCTTGAACGCTGGCAGGCTTAGTGTTATGGCCACTTCCCTGGGGAGCCTGTCCCAGTGTCCAACCACCCTTAGGTGGAGAACCTTTTCCTGATATACATCCTAAACCTCCCTTGACACAACCTCAGGCCATTCCCTTGGGTCCTGTCACTGGTCACCACAGAGAAGCGATCAGTGTCTGCCCCTCTGCTTCTCCTTGTGAGGAAGCTGTAAACTGTCATGAGGTCTCCCTTCAGTCTCCTTTTCTCCAGGCTGGAAAAATCAAGCAACTTCAGGCAATCCTCATGGAGCTTCCCCTCAAGGCTCTTCACCATCTTCATGGCCCTCCTTTTCCTCATTACCCTCAGTGCAAAGAGGATCCAATACACTGTACTGCAGTACAGCTTTGCTGCTGTGATAATCCAGGGCTGGCCTTTCACAGCCCGTTCAAGACGTGTCCTTACCCAGTCTTTCATTAAATGGATTATCCAAAAGCAGGTAAAGTAAACAGGGCTGGGAGTATACATAATTTCAAGGCTGCTCTGTCCCCAAATCCACACTGGTGAAGTCAAGGACCAACACTGGTATTCCTATGCAGGGACTCCTCCAGTGCTGCAACTGGTTCACATAGAACCATTTCAATGATGAAGATCCCCTAAGACTGTATTTGTATATGATTCCTCAGCAAATGTCTTCTCTGACTCTGAGACCAGATCTATTCCCACTCCATCCAGCACAGGAACTGACTGTAATGGCATATGAACAAATCTTTAACTATAGCAGATTCTCCTTCTCTTTGAATTTACCAGGCTAAAGTTGACTGTAGTTCATGTCTAAACAGAGTTCTCCAGCTGTGTGTGACAAAGTACATGACCACAAAAGATGATGACGACTATCTAATAAGGAAAACTGAGACAGAGAGAGATGATATGACACATCTCACTGTCACTGAAGGTGACCATGTCTCCCTCACCATAAGTGGACTAAATACATAGCTTCCTGCTATAGCAGTATTCTCTTGGTCAGAGATAGCCACTCCAGTATGTGCTTCGGTGTAGCACATACTGAACACTGCAGGTCTCATCACAAGCCAGCTAGAAATTGATGGAAAACCTCCCATTGATTTCCAGGGCTTTTGAACAAGTTGTAGCAGGCAAGGGGGGAGTATTAAGCTTCTACACATGCAGCTCTCACTTTTTTTATCAGGGAGGGTAGGAGTGTATTGGAGAATGGAGTTTGTCTCTGACAAATAGCATCAACACTGCAGCAATGTTTATTTTACTATGGCAATATAAATCTTATTGCTCCATTTAGAGAATGAAGTGGGAACTGCCTGATGGCTGATTCAGACCCTACAGTTTCCCATTGCTTTTACGTTGCATGGAGGACAGGGGTGAGCACATTTTATTACATCACCCTATTGGGCTTACTTAAAACAAACAGTGATTTAAGTTTTGTCGTGAAGTATTTCTCCAAGGCTTACAGACATGAAATAACTCATCTTTGTGGGGCATTCTTGAGAAAAGATGTTCAGTGCTCTTGTTCAATGGTGACACATTGCCACTGAGTTTAATTAAAACCAATTGCTTTTTCACTGTAGTCATCGGACCAACTGCATCTGCCTATGTGTGAGAGAGTTCCTGGCACTTGTCAGAATGGTACAGTATTCCTGCTACACCTGTAGCAGAGAAAAAAACGGAGCATAAAATATCTTCAATTGCTTTTGCTGTGCTTGTGAAAGACTCAGGTATCTGTGCAATGTCTGTTCTGATAGCACAACTTAATCTCTGAAAAAGGAGGGCTTTCTTTCCACCACTGCTGATAAGGTATAATTAGCTTGTGATACTCACTGCAGCAAGATACCACTAAGACTAGACACTTTAGTGGGTTTAAATGGACAATGAGAAAGTTTCTAGTTTCAGAAGATAGGAAATGAATGCATCTGTATATGTGTTAAGAGAGAGAGAACCTCCCCTGCTTTCCTTGATTTTTAGCAGAAAATCTCACCATGAGTAGGTTATGCTCCAAAATTATTTCTGTCTGCCTGCAGGATAGCCACTGCCACCTGCAATCAAAAATAATACATAGGAGATGGAAAGTATGGTGTTGTTCTCTTTATGATGTTAAACATGAGAAATAAGAAAAAACCAATGATCCTAATAAAATGTGCCCAGAAAAAAATGAATACTTTACTGTTTAGCACTATAAGTATGCTAATTGTGGGCTAAATTAAGCAGACTTAGCTTGCAGTTGACTTCTTACAGAAAATCACAAAGAAGATAGAACAACTGAGGTAGAATCACAGCCCAATCAACCCTAGTCTCTGGAGAGACCATATCATTTCAAGAGATTTATTTTCATCCAGTATGTGGGCAAGTTACATACAGTTTCACAGACTGATATAACTAAAAAAGAAATTGAGGCAGTGGAGACTGAAGGAGAGGACAGTAAAATGGCAAAGTGGTGAAGATGGTGCAGGTTTCACCACGACAGGAATAGCATATAAGGAATGTGTACATGGAGTTGCATGAGGATGAGACGATGCAGGCTGATCCAAGGAAGAGTGAACCTGAGAACTGGGTTTCTCCTGAATGTTAAACTCTGAACATCAAGTCAAAGTTATGAAAATTCTCTTCCAGCCCCATTTCTTTCCTTTACACTCCCTGAAATTGTGTTTTTGAGTCACCTCTGCCATTGCAATACGCAAGTGCTTGACAGAAGGCTGTATTCATGGTAACCTCACTTTCACTGCTACTGAAACAGCAGCTGTTGGCAGCTCAGATTTTCTCCTTCCTCTTTCTTCGTTTTGAATCATGTCCTTTAGTGAGAGAAATAGTTCTGGAAAAAAAAGTAGAAATAGCCATATTGTACATGTACATGTACATTTCTGTACATGGTCTGCTTTGGCTCAATTTTGTTAAATTCTATTTATTGTTGTGGAGTTCAGAGGCTCCAGCTGGGAGTGGCTTATCTCTGACTCGTGTGAGCTTTACTCAGTCTCTTGAGCTGTACATGACAAATGTCTTCAGGATTAAACCTTTGATGGAGAAACCCATTCACTTCAGATGTCATAAACAAGACAAGCATATCAAAAGCAAGCTTAGAGAATTTTATTTCCTCTTGTCAAACATCAGAAATAAAGATGTCCTGGCACCAGTCTTGGAACATGAGGCCAGTAACATGGAGGCGTCTGTCTATGTAACTGGACTGACAAAAATGTCTCTTAGTGTTGTGGTGCCTTGTGAACATCTAACCTGTGCCCCCTCCGGACAGTTCCAGTTTAAAAGCCCCTGAACCCCTTTGACCTTCCCTCACGAGTTTCCCCACCCAAATGATCCTTTGCCTTTCCCATACCCCATACTTACCTTTTTTTCAAAAAAAGGGGGATGGAAAAGGGAAATCGATGAAGGGAGAAATAACATTTCCGATTTCATGTATTTTCCACGAGTGATTTGATCTTTCAACAACTTTACCATGATTTTTAACAACTTTACTTGAGACCCTTACAGAGACACCTACCCCAACTCCCCCATGGAACCGGGCACTTGTCACCCTGCTGTCCTCCAGATGTCCCTAATCTGAGCAAGTACCTAGAGATGCTGCTGTGGCTGCAGGTGCTGTGGCTGACCCAGAAAGGTCCACCGCATCCAGCACCGCCAGAGGAACTCAGGACTTGTTGGAACTTTGGGGACTCAGGGGAAGGATTGCCTCCACCTGGGGGCTTTGAGGGCGTTTTTGGTTGCCTTGTTATCTTTCCATTGCTTAAATTGTTGCCATGGTCCTGGACCCCCACGGTTAACCCTTTCCCACTCAAAGAAAGTGAAAGAATGGCTCTCACCCTGATTAAGTGGAGGAACCCTTCTTTTAAAACAAGTTAGCGGAAGATGTTATGGTGCCTTGCTAGAAACTTCTCTCTTTGTCGGTATCCCAACAGCCCCTGGTCCTCCCTCCCCTC
>QWTY01046313.1:0-17100 GCA_008033365.1 Pseudorectes ferrugineus
CACACACACACCCACCCCAGTGTCTGGCAAAAGCACAAAATGGAGAACTGGCTTTAGAAACAGTCGTAACAAACCTTAATAACTCTAAACTGTACATCTGAAAAACTTCTGTTCTGTTTTTCTGTCTCCCGTTATGCCACTGTGTGTAGGATTCCATTATCAGATAAGAGAATATATTTGAATTCAGCAACAATAATACAGGGAATCTTGCATTCTGAGTCAAATTGTGTACTACAATAAGGTAATGTGGGGGCCTGTGTGTCTTTTTTTTTCTTTTTTTTGGGCTGAAAATCATTCTTTGAAAGCATTTTAGCTTTTTGCTTCCTTTCAGTTCATTTTCTTCCTTCATAAGTGTATTCTGGCTTTGCTTCTGTTCTTCCAAGCTATTGTCCTGGTTCCCTGTGATAAGGCTGGTATCAACCTCACCGTGTCTTCAAGAGCCTCCCAGGAGAGGAGGTGGTGTGTGTCAAAGCAAAACTAAACTGTGCAGATGGTGGGGCCTCCTGATGCCTTGCTGAGTTGAAAGCAGTGCCAGTTTATCCTTTCACCCTTTGGTAGTCACTTCCTCATTTTCTTTGCTAATGCGTTAAAACTGACGGAATTATCAGGAACTGTGCAGGAAAGGGCTGTATGATAATTTATTTTTATGTAAATATGCATGCACAGACACACAAACACACACTGCCTCCTTTGTTTGTAGTGCCAGGCTGAGCCTGTGAGCAGAAGGCATATCTCAAGTGTTTCCCAAACTCCATGGCTGTGTTGTTTCTGAACAGCATGTTTCATTTAATTAAGACACAAATGATGTTGTGCCAAAGCTATTATGACTGCTGCATATATCACAATTAAATAAAACCCACAGAAGCAAGGACTGCAAAGTCACGTTTCCAGGCATAGACATATATTCCTTTCTCTGTAGGCAGTCAGTTTACTATTCACAGACGTACCAGCACACAGGGTGTTCCTCAGGCAAGCTTTCTGCACATTCCTGCCCCTTTTTCCTCCCAAAATGCCAAATATATCTGACCCCAATTTCCCCTCCCCCACCCAGATTTAATGTGTTTTGCTAGGTGGACAAGAATGGCACGTGGCATAAAGTGTCCAGTTGAGAGAGTCTGGAAAATGAGAGAGAATAGAGAGACACAAACACAAAACCTTGTTGAAGTTGAGAGAACAAATAAATCACTCTGAGGAAATGCCTTTGGACAAGCCACTGAGCGTGGTGTTGCAGCAGCCTGGTGTGTTACCATCTGGGAGAGTTCAAACAGGCTGTAAATCCCAGGCCCTCCAGGCTGTGGGAAGCTGGCTTGGAGAATTTCTTGTTTTCTTTCTTGGGAGGTAAAGTAGAGACTGGGTAGCTGATGCTGTGAGCATTCCCTGCTGGCTGATCAACATCAGACAGAAGAATTTTCTTAACCTCCAGCCAAAGATAAGGCCAGACGGTTTACAGGAGAGAGAAAGAGCTTGCTTAAATAAAGGACAGAGCTGACAGAAAAAATTCATGCCAGTTAGAGAGGACAGTGCCCAAGGGCAGAAGGACAAGGATTTTAATCTTTTTAGGTTGTGCTACACTGAGCACTGAAAGTCCTCAGACCAGATTTCAGAGGAACATCAGCATTTCAGTGAAATGGGCACCCTGAACACCTTCATTTAGGTTCTGCACTGCCTAAAAAAATGCAACTCAGCCATTCCATGAAAGAGCTGGGCATAAAGATGGAATGAATGGGGAACCTTAGGCAGTCTTGGAGGGTGATCAGAGTGATTGTTTCTAGTGACTGAATAGGCAGTGTAGATCCCTGCTGGTGTATTCAGGTGGGAACTGCCTGGGGACAGCTGGCAGAAAGTACCAAGTATAGGAATGTACCTGAACTCCTATAAACCTTTAATTTCATTCCCTCTTCAGAATACGGAACAGAGCACTATTAGGCACTAGGTGTCTTAAGTACACTGGTGTATCCTTCATAGGGCAACTACAGGTCAGTGGAGCTGGAGTGCTCTCCTACAACTGCTCTTGCTCAGAATACTTGGAATTGGCGGATGCTGGCTGGGGGCTTTCTTTTCTGGAGTCAATGAAAGCCCCATTCTCCAGAGGTAGACTTAATCACCAAGCTCCAGGAAGGCTTGTGCAAGGCTTACCTTCCTTGTGAAGTTTGGCCATTGCCTGTTCAGGAATGCAGGAGCCCTCAGGCTGGGAAGAGAGCAAGCAAGAGACCATGAGTTAGGCATGATATGAGCATCTCTGTCAGGCTGGGGCTTGGATCTGCATACCTAGGTTTGGATGGCCTTCCAACATCTATTGATAGCCTTGGAGAATAGGTTCTCAGCTCCTGAAATGAGAAAGTGCCAGAGCACACACGGAAGTCTAACCTTGGCTGTAGGAAATACTGCTATTCAAAATGAAAGCACTCCGTTCTTGCAGGCAGCTATCAGGCCTGGTAGTTTTTGGCAAAAGGAACCTCTGAACTGCATTTGGATTTGGATGCCAATAACCACTGTAAAGTCTCCTTTTAGCTCTACATCTCATTCAATGTGTGTTTCTTAAATTCAGTTTATTTCTGGCCTCTGTATCTTGTAACTCATCTTAAGTTCTTCCAGTTCCCATCAGAAATCAACACCTGGAGTCTGAAGCTGTTGTAATCCTGATACTGTGACCCAGCGCTCATTTTCTTTCCTCTGGCAGCTCCAGCTTTTCACTGGGATAGGAGAATTAACCTCACATGTAGATAAAACTTTCTGGAAAGTCAGTGTCTAGTTTCTCCCTTGGCTGTCAAATCTTATAGGAATGTAGCCATCATCTGTTAAAGATGAAACACTTTTCTCCACAGGAGAGAAAATCAAGCAGTGTGAGGCGGAGTCTTTCCCAATTCACCAGAGATCCTCGCCCAGGTCTAGTTTTCATTTGAGTGCTTTTTTCTACCCACTCATTTCCCACTGTGTGAACTGCACATCAGGAGGATCTGAGGAAAAGCAGAGAGATCAGAAGGGATTCAAACAGGCAAAGATGAAGCTGGCTGTGTGTGACAGTGTTATGCAGCAGGACACTGGGCATTTATCACTCTGAGACCAGAAAAGCCAGTACAGCACCAGCAGACAACTGGTTTTCGTCCAAAGGACCAATAAAGGGGAGGATGGGAACAGATAAAAATTGTTTTCTGGGACTTCCAGATTTGCAGCAACTTTTTCTGTGTCATTGTGTTAAACTGACAGCACCTCACTGGCACCAGTGGCTTATTGGGGAGGACATGACACCCAGTGAAGTACCAACAATGCAAAAGGAGAATGGATGCGATGAGCCACGGTGGCCCACCTGCCTGTTTCAGGAGCAGGATTTTTCTGAGAGGCTTAGGCTGCTGTCAGGGAAGCACTGAAATAAATCAGATTTTACGTAAACATCCCAGTGTCCCCTACTCTGTTTTCACAGCACTGTAGAAAACAGCACATTGCTGCCCCAGTGCAGAATGTTTGGTTCTGTCTTTATCACTGGTTTTCAGATAAAACCAGCTCGTGGAAATGAAATAAAAATCCTGTGAGTAGTTCTGGCATGGGCAGTCGAGCAAGGGTGCTTTGTTGTCAGCAGCATAATTCGGTGCTAATACAGAAATGAATGTTGTCAGCTACAACAACAGAACAGATCTGTAATCTCATTAGGAAAAACAAGGAGTGCTGTACTGACCATGGCACTGAGGGCTTTTGCAGTCCAGGCTGACTGGTTAGATCAAATCACCAGAACAATGGCCAACACCACCCACGGCAGTTTAAATATTTAATCTGAGATGTAGGTGGGATTTTTGTGCTAGCCTGAGATTGAGATCAGAGAATCCCAGAATAGGTCAGTTTGGAAGGCACCACACTGGGTCATCTGGTCCAACCTCGTGGCCCAAGCAAGGTCATCCCAGAGCACATGGCACAGGATTGTGTCCAGATGGTTCTTGAATATCCCCAGTGAGGGAGATCCTCAGAACTCCTGCTCATGTTATAAACAGAGCTAAAACCAGCAAAGATCTCTGTTTGCCTGATCCTGACAGACCTTTAAACATAGAATGCTTTATTTCTAGGTGCACCTTGCCAAATTTCTCTCATGACAGCACGGAGCAGTTCCCTTTTAAAGTGCCTCCAGGACCCACCCATCAGGCATTGCCCCACCTAAGGGTGTGGGAGATGGTTTGCAGGGCTGAGGCTGGCATCTGCGAAATCCCGATAGCTTTTATTCATCATGAAAGAAACTGGCTACTCTGCCTCAGGTGGTTGCTCAGCAGGTCCAACCCTTACTAAGCTCACTGAATTTCTTCTCTCTGTGAGGCAGATGAAGGATGCTTTTGTGCATTTCATCTGGCAGGGATTTTGGAGGCCAGACATCCCAGACACGTACACAAATCCAAAGCAATAGAGCAGTAGCCACTGACAGTCACGGAGTGGTAATCTGTTGTTAAAAAACACAGCCTTGGCAGGGTATAAATCCTGTTCAGGTTCTGTTCTCCCAGTTGCAGATGATCCTGGGAGCAGGAGCTGGTGCTTGGACGACAGAGAGGCAGAAAGCATCCTCGTCTGCATGGACTTGAAGTCCTGGATTGTTTTGCTGCTCTGTGCTCCCCAAAAGGCGCTGTGGAATCTGCTTCAAGGCCATCAGCTCTAGGTTTAAAAGCGCCTGCTTTCTCCTGCTGAAACAAATGAGCTCTCTGTACTGTAAGAATGAGAAGGCTGGGGCTGAGGAAATTGAATTAGAGAGGCAGGTAGCAGAGCAGAAAGGGGGCACAGATCAAATCAGGACCCCTACAGCTAACTCGCAGTTACGCCTGGGCTGCCCACTGCCTGGCTGCCCAAACTTCCTGCCCTCTCCTGGGATCTGCAGGGTTTCTAAACAAGTGTGGGTTTTATACAGAAATATGCTGAAGCTCTGGGGAAATTCCAGGACTCAGAAATTTGACACAGGACATAGAAGTAGTAGTTGTGCCCCAATGTCCCGTTCATCCTACAAGGCCGAGCTCCCAGCTGGTGCATCCTGTCCCAGCTCCAGGGAAAGCTGATTTATCCCAGTCCATGTGTCCCACCTGAGAGTCTCTTTTCCTGAGTAAGCTTCCTTTTGCATTTCATAACACTGTTGCAAGTGCAGGTGAAATATTGAACAGATCCTTGGCTCATTTGCTGCCCTAATCACTGATAATCAATTGAAATGGCGGTGGGACTCTTGGGGCTTGGACTTTGTTGATCCTGGTTGGTCCCTTCCAACTCAGAATATTCTGTGATTATTTGGGAGTAATTTAAGAACTCCCTCCTCTCATAAAATAACTGCTTTATTGCATGTCCTGATATTAAAGGAATTAAAATAAGTGAATGTCTATTTTACTCTGCTATCAACGTTCATAAAGCTTGTTATGGGCAAAAAGAGAACACACCACGGACATAAAGCCAATAATTATTATTATGAATAATAACAATAAAATCTTTATTGTCGTAATGGTAATTCTAAAAGATTTTCATGAGCCTAGGTTAAGTTATTACAGAAAAATAAAGGAAAATAAAATCAAGAATATTATTATGTAAGAAGCTCAGTTACACAAAACAGCAGTACTGCTTTAATAGGATGAGCTTTATTTTTCCTCCTTGCCATTCTGATTATTTTGATTCACCTTGGGGAAGCAATTTTTTTTACATTTTCTAATATTCAGCCTCTGCCATGCCTCCCTCCATGTCACCCTGTGACTTCCCCTCTGTCACCACTGCTCTCCTTTCCATGCCTGCACTGCTCTGCACCACTCCATAAATTCCTACTCTGCTCTAGAGTAATAAATACCTCATTCTCCACAAAATAACTACCTCTTACTGCCACCTTGCCCAGAGACTGTGGTTACACTGTACAAAGGTAGGCAAAAGTAAGACAGATTGGCCACAGCCAACTGGCCACTAGAAGAATCACTGTTAGGGCTAAAACAAGTTAAAACAGAGCTCTGGGCAGGTCAGGATGAAATGGAACAAAGGAAACCTGATGTGCCTCAGTCCTGTGGCCTCCCAAGGGCAGAACAAAGTCTGTGGGCTGTTGCTATTGATAGCAATACTACATTTCCTGGCCTACAGGTCTGCAATAAATATAATTTCAGAAAGGGACAGCACTGTCGATAGGAACGGCTAAGTTTTCAGAAGGCTCTGAAGCTTATGATAAATCTTTAACATTAAGGTTTTTTTCCTCATTGCAAGCTGCACGGGTTGTCTGTTAACACAGCTGGTGAATAATTCCATTTTTCATTATTAACTTGGAAGTATTTATAGCTTGTGATCATGTATCTCACGTGGATGTGCTCTGTTCCTACAGTAAATAAATTTAAAGCCCTTAATCTCTGCTCAGACAATTTGTTTGTGTCATATTTCTTTCCCTTGTTTAGTATAATTCGGGTGTTAGCTGTGAAAAGCACATAACTGCCATCATTTTGGTTTTGCTTTTTTCAACAGCTTTATAACCTCAGGAATATTTATAATTTAGCTGCTTGCTAGGAGGAAACCATTTATTTGAACTGATTGACAGCAGCCTTTTCACTGCCCCTGCGTTCAGGTAATAACCTTACAGTATCTTTCCTTCTGCCTGCACTGACACCTCCATATATCAGGATTTGATGCTCATTTCAATTATTTCTTCTCTTATAATTTGCTGTTCTGGTTCAGCATCATTTCCACTGCACCCTCATGCCCTTCCTCTTGCACTCCCTGCTTTACAAGGCAGGACTGTGGCCATGACGAGCTGGCAGCCTGTGATGGGCAAAGATGAGCTTTAGCTCCTCAACACTTCACTGCTCCCACTTTTCCTTGTGCCTGGTAGACAGCTGAAATCTCTCATCTCTCAGACTGCCCTGGAACTTTCTGCAAAAAAAAGGTTTTTTTAAGGCATGGGTGAAGAACTGCTCTACAAGGTGTTGTCGACACACTCATCAATTCTGACCTGTTTGGGATCAAACTCCATTGGAAAAGCTTCTCCATTAATGCTTTCTGAAAATGTTGTGGTTTTAGTCAGTTCATAGATTTCTTTATATTTATAAAAGCTTATTTTCCCATCTGGACAGCACCTGAATGAATTTAAAATTGTACACCCCCATCCAATCATTAAGCTAATTAAAGCGAGGCATTGGAGTTTTAAGCAGTCTAATTGTTTGTGGTGCTGCTAATGACAGCACATTAACTGGGTCCTGAGATGACATGAGACAATTTTCTGTGTTAATTTTATGTCACTTTGCTACCTTATGAAGTGCTGATCCTGTGGTCTGCTCAGGGCGGGTAACTTACGCACTTATCACAACAACATTTGCACAAATTACAGTAATTCTGTCAAAATCCTGAATTAATATCTGATTAATTTGCATGAATTGACTTAATCTGTGTTGAAAATGCACATGGACACTAAATTTTGTCACTGCTTTGAGCAGAAAATGTGGACATGTGAATTCAGAGATTGCAATACGCCTCGACATAAAAGTAGTAGAGACATCATATCTGACCAGCTGAATTCCCCTCTCCCCTTATGATATTGATAATTAATTGTTGAATAGGTGAGAGAATTATTGCAATAATTTTTTAACCTCCAGATTTTCTTCAAGGTAAGCCCTGATCCTTCAATTATCTCCATGAGGGTGGGCCCTCAAACTCAGCATATCCACTAGGAAAAATGAAGGGCATAACAGAGGAAAAAAGTGGAAAACCTGCACGTTTTCCCTTAGCACAAAAGTTTTAGGATTTCATTTCTCTGAAGCTGAATAATGAAATAATAATAATAGCAAAAAGGTGACCTTAGACATTTTTGTGAGTGCTTGAAATACAGCATAGTTGTTACACACTGGGCTCAGCTTTGGGAGAAGACATCACAGTGCATACCAAAGCCTGCTCACTCTCTACTGGACATCAAAATTTGCAGACATAAAAGGGGTCATTCACTGGCATGACTTTTGTTCAGTTCAGCAGAAGTTTGACAGTGCAGGCAGAGAGATAAGGACTGAAGAAAAGCAATAATTCACTGACTTTACCCTGCCAGCCACCCCTCTCAGTAAACAACCCTGGGCCCATGTGCTGCTGTTCTCTCCTTTCTTATCTTTAAAGTTGTAGGTGAGGGCAGTCTGAGTTTGTTCCTGTCTGGGCATCACACATGACATGGTTGTGTGGATTTCCAGTTGTCCTTGGCAAAGAGAAAAAAACCTCTTCCAGGACCTTCTCTGACCTGCAGCTCAGTGGAAAGGGAAACTTTGACTTTTTCAGCTTCAAAAGCATCAAACACCACTAATAGTTCTGAAATAAAAGTGACCATGAAGTCTTATAGAAGATAATACTCACAAAAACTCCCTCTGCCCGTTTTGCGGCCCTGAAACCAGAGTGAGGTGTGACATGAAGAACACTGTGTTGATGTTTTTCCTTTACAGAATTTTAAGTGCAGACAAAACCTGTATTTAACACAATTCGAGAAGTGTTTGCACTTTAGACCTGCTTCAATTTCAAACAAAGTAGGAGCAATACTACAGGAGTACAGTTTTACTGCTCTTCCCTCCTTCCACAAACATAATTTCTCACCAATTTCACTTGGCTTGCTTGCTCCTGGAAACATCAACACTTCAGCCTGTAGTGTAATGCTTGTGAAAGCTGTAAGCTCTGCACAGCTCGAGTCCCAAAAATCATCCACTTACTTGGGGAATGTCAAGTGTGTCAAATCACAGATCAAACCCTCTTAAAAATTTTAGCACACACAAGCAAAACCACTTCAAACATAACAACAGAAATTCAGAACTTATAAAACTGCAGTAGCACTTAGCAGCAGTGATGGCTCAATTAATCAGCTGGGTAAAGCTGTTGTTTTAGGTGACAGGCAGTTGAAAACTGTGTACAAGAATATCATGTCCCCAAAAATCAGCTGCTCACCAACCACATATTACAAAAATCATTCACAAAAGTCCAGTGTTAAACACTGAAATGAAAACATGTCCTTAAAGCTAATTTGCTTTATTTGGAGGGAACAATTAATCATATAAAGACCTCTCCGTCAGCAGGATGCAAGCTGTTCAAAATTTATAAAATGGGAAAACAAAGTTTCCTGTATTAAAAGAAAAGTTATAATAAATCAAATCAAATGGAATAAAAGATTAAAAATCTGTATACATTGAGCTCTCTGACAAAATAATCTATATAAAATACATCTTGTCTTTCAATTCATGTGAACTACATGCTCATATTGGGCCTTTCAGAAACCTTCTCAATCATGTATTTTTGCTACTCAGAATAGAATTGGTCTCAGGATTTTGTTTTAAAGGTAATTCCTGGAACTCTTTGTAAATTGTGACAGTTTTTGACTTCATGGAGGTCCAAGATTTAACCCAAATCATTACATCCTGGGTAATGCCCTCATCTTGTTTTCTCTTGGGTTATTTTGTGCTCTGGTCCAGTTAGCAATATCCTTTTGTGTCATCTTCCTCCCATTTCTATGTCTTCTATCTATTTGGTAAAGGTTTCTTACCACCAAAAAATCCAAGTCACACCTATTTAAAATGGGTGAAGAGTGGTGAAGTCCATAGAGGACCTGATGAAAATACCTTATCTTCAAGTTAAAGAAAGTTGCACCAGTAGTATTCCTTCAAATTATGGGAACTGTTCTGTTTATGGTTCATAAGTTTATTGAGAAAAGAAAATAATTCCAGCATTGTCCAAAGGTCATCCTGAGCTAATTTAATAATCACCTTTGTGAAATTAATTTTCTAATGACACTCCTTAGCTCAAAAATCTTTGGCCTTGTCCCTCCTAGGCTTCGTTCTGAGTTGTATGAATGCAGAAGAAAATGACAGTAAAAGCCATGCAGTATGTGCTGACAGGTCATGCATTATACATGGAAAAAAATAGAGCAAGAGACTCTTCAATTCCAATTTAAAACAACCTCTTTGGAGCAAATCTATTTTCCATCTCCAGCAGTTCTCAACCAACCTGCCTGAAGCCAAGCTATATAAAGCCCGTACAGATGTGCAAATTCAGTTTGAATAATTAACTGCAGCAGATGATGACTCTGTGTTACAATGAGTGTAGTCGCTGAGTGCAAAAGTTCATGATAATAATTCAGAAGCAGTTTAGGGAAATTTGATTCCCTGCCAGAGCTGCACACCAGGAGGAGGGCAGGCTCTCTGAAGTTTCTGAGTCAGCCATAGATCTGTAGAAATTGGGTTAATAAAGCACTAAGAACAGTGCTCTGAGGCATGACCTGCTGTTCTTGAAATCTTGGCTCTGAGGCGTATTACAGGTAAACATCTTTAATTTCACTAGAAAAGAACAATTCTGGAGGGGTCAGCAAGGGCAGGTGGAATACATCTGTCTCAGCAGAACTGACTTCTCTGAGCTGAGTTTTGTCCTAAAGGAGAAGCAGAAATCTGGTAAAATTCAGGTGGGAATTAGGAGTGAGATTAGGCTTCCAAACAAATCACTGGAGAGAACCCAGCCTTCTCAGACAGGTAGGGCAAGGAACCACATACTGATGAAATCTCGGTAAAAAACCCACCATAATTATCAAAAGTAATTTGATATTAGTCAAATCCAAACCAGCTGATTAAAACTCTGTGTCAGTAATGATAAATCCCTGGTGTTTGGTGAGCATTAACACGAAAGGTGGGAGAGGTGATCAAAGCTGTATTAAGACACACCATATAAATCTGTACCACTCACTTATAATGCTGCCAGCTTATTTGCATGTGAATTGTGCTAATATTACTAATTATTCCCCTTTGCAATAGGTCTCCTGGGGACACATGGACTTTATTAATTCATGTGATCCAGATCTGAAAAGTTCTGGGATGAGAATGTGAAGACAGAAATGGTAAAGAGTTGAGAACAGCAATGCATTTCCAGCAAGAAAAGACAGAGGTCTTGTCTGTTATTGCCACCATTTAATGACTATGGTGATCAAAATGCCTAAACCATGTGTCTCTCTGTTCTTTAGATATAAATCTCCCCATTATATTATTCGTACATAAAATCAGTGTATTTTATTTAAGAACCACTGTCGCTGTATCATAAAAATTAAGAACGATTTCCCAATGACAGATAAATCCAATAATTCATGTGGGGAACTATGCCATTACAGGCAAGGAAAAACCAAAAATAATGAAAAATGAAATAATTTTCATGCTTTTCAAGTCTTTTTAAAATCTTTCTGCATCCAGAAATGACTATAAAAATTGTGCTAACTGTAATTTATTTTCTTTTTTCAGTTTCTACACAATAAATCTACTGCATGCTGTTCCTAAAGACATCACCTATGCACAGGTTATATAAGCTTGTGCAAGAAGTTATTTGAACCTAGGTAAAGTAAGTTCCTGGTATTCAGGTATTTGGAGGAAAAAAGGCAACTCTTTTCCCAAGTTCACTTGAATACACAAAAGTAGTATTGGATATGAAAATGTGTTACTATTCTTTCCTTACTAAAATTTCCATGGCTAAAATGCCTTTAAAATAACGTTGTGCTCAGAAACGCAATTAAAAGTTTGTGTGAATGCTTTCCAATCTGTGAGTTTTGTTAATTATTGACTTTCACTGCATCCTTGATGATTTTCTGTTTAGCTGCTAAGTGTGTGCGATTAGTCACCAAAATTAGCTGTTGCCATAGAAACTATCAATCCCTAACTGTTCATCTCTCAGGTATAAAATTTGAAGATGTGAGCATTAATCCGTACTTTAAGTGTGGTTGACTCCTTGGTAATTCAATTCACCTTTTACAATTATGGATGGAATTGTATTGACTTTGATGAGGTTGCCAACACATAATAGTGTGGAAATTGACTCCAGTGCTGAACTTTGTGTCCCAGAGTGAGGAAGCACCAGGGGGATATTGCTACCTGTACTGAATTCTCCCCCAAGTGACATTTAAAGTATATCACACTGAACTGTGGGGGGGAAAAAAAAAGCCAACCAAAAAACTGTCATAATATTTTATTTATGAGCTGAGAAAGGGTTTCATTCACTAACCCCTGACTTGAACAGTTTTTACACTGGCTGCTGTAATTTGACCTCATACACAAGATCACTTTATTGACTTAGAGATTCTGCTGTGAAAGAAAATGGCAAAGGTAGTGCTTGGGAAATGAGAGTAAATGGGAAAAGTGCCCTGGGAGCTGTTAAAGAGAAAGGAGGTAAAAGAAGAGGATGGGAAGGAGAGTTGAGGAGAAGGAAGGAAATAATGTTAGTGAAATATTAGAGCCATAAACAGAGCATAGCTAGAACTGTTAAAATAAACAGAAGTATTCATTCATGTTGGCAATGAATCCCAGCCAAACTAAACAGCTCCAAGACCTTTAATCTTGATCTCTGTGGCACCACCTTGTTCTGCTCTCCAGCCTACAACTGCAATGCATCAAACCTCCCTGGAAATTCGCAGCTGCATTACGTCTGGGCAGCCTTCATCCTTCTCTGGACAAACACTTCTTTCAAAAATCCTAAACACATCAAAGTTATCACCCAGGACCCTGAGAGCCTTCTTTGTTTTCCTGGGCTTGTTTGCAGATGTTTGGTGGTAGGCAGGGTGCTAGTTTTCATTCACTGAAGATACTCTGTGAAACACAGAGCACACAATCCATCCCATTGTAGTCTGTTATGAGGGATGGCAAGCACCACATGGACACAAGTGGTTCTTTTATTTCTATTTTTCCTATGAAATGTCCATAATAGACATTCTGACAGTTTCAGGGGTTTTATTACCTTCCTTTTCACAGGTGTTCTTGAGAGAAAAAAATAATGTCTGTGTCTCCTGGGAGTGGTGACTGGGATGATTAACAAGAGAAAACCCAAGTTAATAGTCTACAGTCACTCACTGGACATCAATATCCACAATAACTCACAACCTGAGTACTCTGACATTACAATTTGAATTTCACTGCAGCTGGTGCTACTGTGAGCATCAGAAGCCCCTGTGAGACTGAGAATCCAATTCGTAGTTTATTCCTCTGCTGAGGTTTCTTTTAGGCTCACTAAGATTGCTCCAAATTCAACAGATTTAATGCTATGGTTTAAACAATTTCAATGACATTCTGTTGCCTCCGATTGTTGCATCATAAATTTCCCACATCATCTAAGTCAGTCACATTGTTATGTTCTAATTTCTCCAGATTTTTTGCTGTGTTCCGTTGTTAACAAATTGATGTGCCCTGCTGAAAAAAATCAGTACACAATGGTTTATTCCAAGTTTAGCTTTTTTGGTAATGATGAGAGAAACCAATGCAGTGAACTGGGAATGAGGTCCAGCAGCACAGACTGCAGTATTTCTGTTAGCTATGAAATAAATTTCATTGTTGATAATAACTCCTAAGATCATGTAGGCTCTATCCAGAAAATGTGCTGCCACACTGTAAAAAAAAAAATTATTTTTAAAAGAATTAAGAGCCTATGTTTTTCCTATATTTTAATTATATTTCTGTATTATATTTAACCAGTCAGCTCACTTCTCCTCCTTACACTGCATATATTGAAAGCATGACTTCTCTGCCTCTGCTTACTTCACTCTCATTAGAACTTAATCTGTGGTAGTTGGGCAGATTCAGTCCAATAGTTTACTGCCAAGTTTGAAAAAAATTGCTTGGGTAGTTGTTTGGGTTTGTTTTTTTTTTTTTCCCCTACTATGTTCTTTAAATCAAGAAGCACAGGCAGTGTATGATCCACTTCTAAAGTGAAGGGTATTCCCTTTTATACGTACATATATTTTTACTGGCATGGCCTAGGGTGGAAAGGATCCCAGGACAGACAAGGAAGTGGCGCAGATTTTCTGGTCCTACCGTCAGGATGGGTTGGAAATTTGGTCTGGGTCCAACACCAAAACAGTGAAGCAAATTGCTCTGATTTTTCAAGTGTGTCCATTGGAAATGATTACTGTTTCTGGAGACTCCTTAGCACCAAACAAAGCACTGGAAAACATCTTCCTTCCTTTAGGGGCAATTTGGAAGAGTTCAGCACAAGTTGTTCAAAGGAGGACAGTCAAAATTTTAGGGACAGGTTCACTCCAAACTCAGGTCCTGAAACTCAAGAGCCCAGGTTTAAGGTACTTACGTGATTGCAGCCATACAACATCAGGTGTTGCTTTCCTCTTAAGGAGTAAATTTTATTCCTTCTTTTGGCTGTATCTAAGAATTTAACCCGTTCAACGTGATCTTTTTTTACTGTGAGATCACGGCCTTTTAGCAAGCAAGCACAGTGGCCTTTCAAACAAATTTGGGAGGCAAGGAAAACTGAGAAACATAAACGCACATACCCCTGAGCCAACTGCATGGTCTTCAGGCTCTTTACCGAACTCTCAATTTCTTGTTGTCCCTCCAAATATAAGTTCCACATTTACACCTTCACTGGATTTTGGCTGTGAATGCAGAAGTCAAAAGCAGTGCACAGACTGCATTCTGCAAATCCAGCCCTGAAGCTGTGAAATTTCCAGGCCCCCCTTCCTCATGATTTCTCCAGCATGAGAGAACATCACTAGCTGGAAATACATAACAAAAACAAATGACGACTACCATGGGAGTTAAATTATTTCAAGAGATATTTTGTGGGGCATAATAAAAGGAGAACTTGTGGAAAGCACTGTAGCTCCATAGTAATTTGGGAACTGGAAAGGAAACCACTTCAGTTTCTTTATATCTCCCTCTAGAGAGAGTGAGATATAAAGATTAATGATATTTAATTAATAATAATTAAAATAATGTGCCTCTTTAGTCAAACTAAGCTGCTTTGCTTCCACTGGGGCAACTGCAGATGCAATGGAGTGTCCCAGAAGAAGACTTTGAAGTCTGCTCTGGACCTGTTAGATCATGAGGAGCTTTTAATAAAAAAAAAGTGTGGGAAAAAGTTGTAAGTTAAGCAAAATCCCATGGAAAGATAACCCCACGTCACATCCAGACTCATGGTAACTATTGTCCTGTTCCCAGAATTCTGCTTCTCTCTGGATTGCTGTGCTGGCAGGCACAGGCAGAGGAAAATCAGTTTTCTGCATTCCCACTGCACCAAAACCAACACGTTGAACCCCAAGGGAGATTAAAAATGCTCTTCTGAGAGCGTATTGATGGGTCTTCAGCAGCCTTCTTGTTTAGAAGAATAATTAATGCATTTCAAAGGGGAAATGGCTCTCAAAGGCCCAGTTCTTATTCTTCTTATTTACTACTCAGGTAAGTGCCTTATCACTCTAGGCTTTGATGTTTATATGTAGTACTTCGTGACTACTAATTGTGCATGTCAGCCTTCATGGAACAGGTCTCCAATGTGCCATTTCCTGTGAAACAAAAGTGTGAAAACAAAGCAAATACAACTGTTCCAGCAAATTGTCCTTTCTTGATCAAAGGGAAGCTTTTAAAGATTAGTTTTTAGTTACTTACACAGCTCTTTTTTTTTTTTTTTTTGAAATAATTTTCAGTTATCAAATTCATTTTAGTTTTCATAATTAAAAAAGAAATAATTAAAAGATTGAAAATGTTCCTGGAAAAACAGCTGCCAGATGGGCTGAAAATTGTTGCAGAGGATCATTTTTTCAAACATCTGCCTCAATCTTGACCTTTGGAGGAGGAGAGAACACACTGCTGATAAGGATTGAAGTTGTTATGCTGCATCAGTTAATCAAATTAAATAATTGGACACATTTGCAGACTATAGAGAAGAGTGAAATCGTGTGACGAACATGTGATTGTCAGGTTTATGTTTTTTCAAAATAACTTAATTAAAATGTTGGTTTCTGAGTTACAAGACTGGTAAGATAATTATTTGGAAAGTCCTATAAACCCTGTTCAAGACACCAAGGTTCAAAATATGGGTATCAATCCTCTACATCTTTCCTATCTTAAAGTACATTTCAGTTTTTTATGGCTGAACATTTCAGGCTTTTTAACAGACAGGGGAAAAAAGAACTACTTTTGGGTCTTACTCTATGGATTTCATGTCTTTTCACGCGAATTGAAAAAGTAGAGATTTAAGAGTCTCTGTAGGCCCTGCATTTCACCGGATTCAGCCCGTGTGTTAAATAAAAACTGATTAAATCCCTGTGTGAACGGCCTCAATAAAGACACACGTGGTGTTAGATCTGTGTAGTGTGATATCTCTTGTGTCTTTGTCAGAGTTTTCCTGACTTTCTCACAATCTACTCTACGGAAATGACCTATTTTTCCTTTCCTTTCTCACCACGTAACTTTTTTTTTTTCATGATCCAGCTGTGCACCAGCAGTAAAGGAGCTAATAGTGGTCAGGGGTTATGCATATCACCTGTGTGCTGTTGGATATGCATCCTATAAAGGTACCCTTTGTGGTAAGGCAGAGGTTTGGGCATGGCCAAAGCTGACCTTTGACCATGCAGGCTTTGTGTTTGCTGGGTTATCTCTCCCCTGTCCTAACATTTCAGATAACTTCAGATGAATTCAGAAGGTAACACCCATGTGAAAAGCCAAGAAAGGTGTATCAGGTGTGGTGGTGTCTTTGTCTCTAAATGTGCAACTGAAATATGTGCAAGGGTGCCATCTCACACAAATAATGGGAACGTTTCTGGTTCAGATCTACCCATTCCTTTGCTCTGCTCTGGAAAATGTCACATCTTTCTGACGAGGCCAGAGGGGTGGGAGATTAGTCTGCATGGTTAACATTCAGTCATGTTGAAAGGCATTTCTTCTTTGGAAGAAAGTCGCAGCAGGCTGAAAACCTGCTTTCATAAAGGTGCCTCAAGGTTCAAAGAACCTCTCCCAGCCTTTGTCTGATGAGTTACTACAAGGCTTAATTCAAAGCTTGTTGCTGCTAATGGCAGCTCTTCCATGGACTTTAATGCATGCTGGGTTGACTTCAGGGATCTTTCTGACATCAGAGGAAGAAATTTAAATCATTGACGTCAGTGATCATTTTTAATGATTAAAGTAATGACATGGAGCAATGCAAAGCATAAATCACTTAACCTTTTTTTTTTTTTTCCTATTATAGAGTCATAGAGTCATGGAATGGTTTGGGTGGGAAGAGACCTTAAAGCCCATCCAGTGCCACCCCTGCCATGGGCAGGGACACCTTCCACTGTCCCAGGCTGCTCCAAGCCCTGTCCAGCCTGGCCTTGGGCACTGCCAGGGATCCAGGGGCAGCCACAGCTGCTCTGGTCAC
>QWTY01046318.1:0-11737 GCA_008033365.1 Pseudorectes ferrugineus
TGATTTCTGAGTGTGTCTGACTTTTTTTTTCCTTTTCTACTGGCTTTGACCACTTGAATAAGCTTCAGTATTGCTCTGAGTATCTTTCTCCCTCTTACACATAATCCTTTACAGATTACATGTCTTGCTCAACAGCAGGGGAATATTTGAAGTAATACATCTATTTGTATAGCTGTGCCAGACATTCTTCCTATGCTCTTCCTGTGCTGTGCTTGTAATTGTATCTGTCTTTCAAAAATTCAATTAAGGGACTGTTAATAAAAATTAATTAAATTAGTCCTCTGACAATACAGAACAGCACCACATAGATGACATATTACCAGTTCATGATGGTGCAATGAGAAAGAAGCAGCAAAGTACTGGTAAGTCTCTTCTGCATCCCTCAAAATACTGAGGAAGGATGCTCTAAAGTGGCTTGTTAGAAAGGATGACTTGTGATACAGAATGTGAAACAGCTGCTGCTTTCTAAATGAGGCACAAGGGAAGCTAAAAATAAAGCAAGCAGAAAGGTAAAATGGATGAATCCTGGATGTCTTCTCCTTATTCCTAATGAAAATAACATCTTGGCATTTTTTTGAGAAACAAGGGTGTAAAATAAACAGAGGAGGGTTAAGAAAGACTATGGATGAAGACACCCAAAGGAGGATCCAAATAATTAATAAACAAGCAAACAATTAAATAAATCTGCAATATTTCATCAGAGAAATAATTCTCCAACTGTCCAAAGTGTTTTGTTTTCCAGCAAAGATGCAAAAATCCTAAAACACATTATACTGTGTATTGATACAACTTTCATATTTGATTCCATTCCAGCACATCCAATATACTGGGGCGGGGAAAAGAGATGAAAGGAGGAGGAAGGATGAAAGATACTCTTATCATCAGGAAGGGAGCCACTGTGAAGGATGAATAACTTATTTGCCAATCAAAATGAATGTGAGGATACACAGAGGAATTTTATTCCCATGAATGCTTACCAGTTGCTTCTTACTGTAGTCAAAGCATACAGATTCTTGACAATGTAACCTACTTGTGAGCATTTCTGAAATTTGATTTAAATGACTTAATTTCTCCTGAATATGTAAATCCAGAGATGGAAGCATCCTTAATTGTATACTACCACTAAGGCTGTGTAGTGTGCAGGTAGGTAGGTATGTATGTCCATATGTGTGGGTAGGTATTCCCACTATTCTGAATGCCTAGGAATGGAAGGTTTTCCTGTCAAAAGGAAGTTAGTCAAAAATAATTGTATTGCCATTTTTATTCAAAATTTTCTGTGAAGTTTTCCCATCTTGTTCACATAAGCTTTCAGTTTGCGATTTTAATTTATATGAGACTTCTACTTTATTTCTTTCTTTTTGAAACCAGCTATCCCAAAGCAAAATGATGAGTGACAGGATGAATTGACAGGATCAACTATGTTGAAATGTTCCCACCATTCCTGGCTTGCTGCACCTGTGGTTCACAGCACATTAGTCACAGTGTGTGCTGCAGAGCCCATGCATGCCCCACCTCTAGGTTCCAGCACTATTAATTGAATTTGGGGATGCAGCCAAACAGCTTAAAACTTTCCCTTTCATATACAATGCAGTACTTTGTCTTGTTAGGACAGGAACCTTGGGTGAGCTTGCTCAGGCGCTCTGCAGAGCGTTAGCACTGGGAACAGCGCGTGGGATGTTTGCCCCAGCCTGCCTTCCTGAGACTTACAGCATGACTATTTCAGCAGCCACATTTCCCTTTATGGCAGGGCCTTCCAGAGCATCCAGCTGCAGTAATGGAACCTGTCTGTGAGGCAGGGCTGTGTCCAACACAGCCTTGCAGGGAAGTTGATCCACCCCTCTGGCACTTGTCCTCTCAAGTGACAGAAACAACTTTATTTTAGAGTCCAATGAAAAACAGTAAATTTTGACACTTCCATGCCACTCTTCATACGGTCTATACAAAAAAGAGGAAACTAATATGGAATATAAATGTTCCAAACCAATTACAGTTGATCACTCATTTCAGACAAGCACCATTCAGCATTACCTGCCACCTGAACTGTCAGCCAGGACGGGCATGGTTCTGCTTAGCTCAAGAAGAGGACTGTGCCCAGCACAGCACCCATTCACAGCTAACCCGAGAGATGTAAACAAGGAAGAAACACTGTGCTTTGAGCTAATGCTCTTAAAATGCTTCAGAGCAAAAGGAACTACATATTCGGGGTTGAGGAGTGAAGGGGGACTGAAAATCTCAGGAGTGGATATTTCAAAAAAATGATAATCAAATAATGCATTTAAACACAGTCCAGTACAGTTATGTTGTAAGAAACCAATTAACCTTCTTTCAATTATCATAGGATCTAAGGACTCATTAAATCAATTAATAATATGATACTTCATGCTAGTTCATCAGGTGCTATTAGTAGCACACTGTATTCTACCACAGTTCCTTTCCCACTTCACCAAAGACCAGTATTGAGTATCAATGTTTTTGTTGTTTGGTTTAAAAACAGGATTATATGACATTGTAACCTAATGTTACTAACACTGACTAAAAGTTATGGACAGTCGTAACTACAAAAAAAATTATAAAACCACTATAAGCAAAGCAATTGTTACTAAATAAGCACTTATTTTACAGCTGCTTTTTCCCTGATCCACTTTGGGTGTAAATGAGTAAGTTCATCTGAGCTCCAGCCACACAGTTGCAGCTTGTTGGTTTACTGTGGGTAACCAGCAATAAATTTATATGATCAAACCCACTGAGACACAACTGAGATCATTTTGATCATGATGTAGGAAAACAGCTAACACAAATTTTATCGCTTTCAATAATCCTGTGTGTTTCACAGACCAGTCATATGAAACTAATAACTGATGATGAAACTTTTTATTAAGGAAAATCCTTGCCAAAGTGAAGGAAGATATACTAATTCAGGAAGCAATCACAGGGGGAAAACCCTCCACTAAAAGCATATTACGCCTGAGACTGAAAATAAATGGACTTTACAGCACGATGTGAAAGTAGAAATACCCATTCAGCAGACAGAAAGTGTGAGTTGCCTTCTCAGCAGCACAGGTAATATTCCCCAAAACCAGAGGGAAGACTTGTCCCTGGCTGTATGTTGGTCCAGGACTGCCATCCTCCCTGCTTGCTCATTATACCCATGCTGACAACACCCAGCTCAACATAACATAAAGGTGGCAAAGCACACCCACAGAATCTTTGGAAGCAAAAGCTACCTATATATAGATATATATCTATAAGTATATGTATGTAGATGAACGCGCCATTGAGCCAAAGGGTGTTCATTAAGCACAGTGCCTCGCTCACAGCCATCCTACCCACTTTGGAACCACAGGCAGTCCTTCCCATGCCCGCTGTGCCATACATTGTACCATCACAGATCTCCATGCTGCACTGCACAGCATGCCATGGGCTCCTCCCACTCCACAGCCTAGTGAAGTACTACCTTCAACGCTTCTCAAAAGCATCAAAAAGTCAATCAAAGGAAAGAGTTAAAAAAGCATAAACATAGAGCTTTGGAGAAGTTTGTGCTTTAGTGATAAGATTTTGGCCATCTCCTTTCAAACCACTGATGTCTCTCACACTGAGTTACCATGATGCTAATTTGATGTAATTTTTCTTCAATTCTGCATGCCAAAATCAGTATCACAGCAGTGGCTATAATTCTCTTTCTCACGTCATATACTTGCAGTCCCTCTCCATGAGCTGGGAAACCAAATAAGAAACTGAAGAAAAAAATGTTTCATTGCCAAATTGGAAGGACACGAGTAAACAAATTCTTGAAACCATCACCTTAAAAACAGACTTTCAAAACCCTTAAAAGCTTTGAGTCAGTGACCAGATTACAGATGCTAATCCAAAATTTGAGTCAGCTTCTGAAGCAACCAAAATATGTCCATGCCTATCAGACTTCCAGGACCACACTCCTTCTTCCCCTGTTCTCCCCATAAAGGCACACATGCCTGCCCACTTTCGTGTCTAATACCTTGGCCCCCTTCCCAGAGCAGTGTGTGATATCCTCCTTCCACTCTTTAAAGATGTGATGCAGAATCCAGCTGCAACTACACTGAGGTTTGGCTACAAATACCATGTGCAGCCTATCAGTTGCTGGAACTTTCATTCTGACATACAAAGCAGTGAGTTATGATAGCTAAATAAATAAAAGATTACACAATAGTAAAACCAACCTACTTCCTTATGGAATTTTGCAAGCTTCACATGAATGCTGCAAAGTACTTTGTAAAGGAGAATCACTGTAGGAGTCATAAAGAAAGAAAATGGACCGGGATTGTGATGATAGGACTGCTTCCTTTGTCACACTGCCCATAGTTTTAAGCACTAAAAAATAAAAAGGTCCATTCCAGGAATAAAACCCCAACATTCAATAAGAAGATTTTCCAAACTTTGTGACATTCAGATACCTAGCTATCCTTAAAAACAATATGAATTTTATAGTCATTAATTCCTACCTGGCTTTGTAAAACCTGACTCTATGCTGCTCATTACAAGAATCAGTTCACCTGTATGCTACCAAATCAAATTTCAGTACTACCTACTTTAATTTCATTAGACTTTGAGGGGCTGTGAAAAATATTTTAGCTGTGAAGAAGCCAGAGGAAATCTTGCTAACTCTTAATGTCAGCAATATCCCCAAACAAGATGCCAAAAGATTTGCTTCTTAATTGTGCTATCCAGTTCCTTTGACTGGCAGCCATCTCCTTCCCTGCCATTTCAGCCCAACCCAAGAGAAAAATTCATACTTTTCCTGAATCAGTTGTCCCATGACACTCACTGGAGGTTCAGCAGCAGCAGTATGTGCACAGCTGTAAAACATCTGGCACACAGGTGTATGAAATGGCATTTGCTTGCTGTCTGGCTAGTCACCACACATTTTTTGGAAAGATAACAAACAGTTATTGTGCAGAAGACAGATAGTACTGTTGTGCTCACTATTGTAAGCTACATTTATCTTCAATGGTGTAATCTCCAGAGCAAGGCAGAAGAATAAATGTTAAGAAAGAGAACTTTTATGGAAGTCAAGCATGGTCCTTCATGTTGGTACTGATAATCTAGCTTGGATCCTGGTTTATTTCCAAGGAGCAAGTGGTTGGGTCTGGAAGGCGCACTTTAAATAAATCCTCTGACACTGTCTGAAATAGAATGGGAGCAAATGCTTTCCTTCACCAGCTTGAACTCACAAGTTAATGCCAGCAACATTACAAACATTAATCTTAAATATAGCACCAACGACAGACTAAACAGAAAACTCTACAAAAGAAGTAAGGCTGTATAAAAGCAAATTTGATATACAAAAGGCAGCTTACACAGAGCAAAGAAGAAAATGCACTGCTTTCAGCATAAGACATTAGACATTTGGGAAAAAATACATAAAAAAATTAAATCAATCTCACATTTTCCAAAGGTGCTGATTAGACAAAATTGCTAACTCCAGAGTTCTACTTAAAATAGTACAAGAGAGACCTACACGGCAAAACTGAGGAGGTAAGTAATGCCCAATGCCTACCATGAGCACGCAGGCACACATGTGTGAGCTTTAACACAACAGGTGCAACACTAGCAATGAAGATTTTAGCATGGACTGATAAGCCACATTCAGAATCCCTCAACAGCTTGCACTACACCTGGAAGCTGCATCTTCATCACTGCCACCACTTGGGTATGCGTTTGCTTACTCATGGTACAAACATCTTCGATTTCTGCTCATGTATCCACAATGGACATACAGTGGCTTGTGTTGTGGGCACATGGAAGCAGCGCCTGCTATACACTTGTTCATTCCCCAGTAACTCATCAAGAAACTTGGTGAGACTCTGGTGGCACTAGGGCTTTTCCTACCTGAACCAAGTTTTCAAACAGCAGTCCAAGGAACAGATTCTCTGATTTACAGTCTATTGAATATGAATGACCTGGTCTATATGACATGTCAACATCACGATTCAGCTTGCAAACTCAACGTCCTTACCATTGCAGAACTCTTGACCTTCCTCTGCTCTTATCCTCTTTCTGTTAAGAAAGAGCATATTCTACAGCAATACAACACCAAACTCTCAATGTGGGCAACACACACAGGAAAAACAACCGTGTAATCCAATCAAATTATCCAAGCAATACTGAAACCAGAAAATACTGACTGGTCTTTTCCAAGCACTGCCGTACCCAACAAAATGTTTGCTTTTTCTTTCTATGTTAACTTTCTTCAGAAGGTTTTCTCCCTAAAAGAAAAGGCTCATCACATCTCTCAAAAGCCTATGGTTACCGAAATGAAATGGAACAAGAATGATTCTAGATGGATAGTCATGAAGACAGGAAACACGAGACAGGCATTTTAGAAGGAAGGGCAAGTCTTTACTATAAATCAAAGCTTTCCAAATGTTTCCAGCACCAAAATGGATTGGCAGCATGAGGTGATAGGTGCTTTGGTAGAGATAAAACTGACAACGTGAAATGAAATATGTGTAGGTCATTAAAATAGCGAGCTTTGCTGGCAGCTGGGGTTTGTTGAAATTCTAATCAAGTTTCCAAAAAGAATTCATATTTGGAATTAAAAAGGAATGCCTCATCTATTGGCAGAAGCTTTAAGGCTAATTTAATTAGTCCTGAAAACGAATGGGTGCAGTATTTTTCTTTAACTGATGTTATGCAAATGCACGCATGTTTCAGTTTACCTGTGTTTCTCCAGACTTCATACTTCTCTATCCGTGCTGTTAAGGCAGTTGGAGTCAGTTAGCAAATGTCTCTCATTTTGATACTCAAACAGCAATTCAACTGTATCCGTAACTCTTTACACCAGCTCTGTTCTCCATTGAGTTATCAGTACAGGACCAAGCCCTCCGGGCATGTAATTGGCAACTTTTTGATTCAAAAGTAAATGCTAATGATTTACAAGAAGAAGTATATTTTCTACTTTGCCTCATGCAAATCCTCTGTTGCTAGGGTGGGAAAGGTGCCGCTCCAAACACTTCCGAAACAGATGAAAAATAACAAAACCCTATCTTTTTGCTTAAGAGATATGAATAATATTAATAATATTACCTACACGGCTGAATCAGCAGCTACCTTTACCTTCTGATGATCCATAAAGGACAACCTTCAAAAGATGAAACAAAAACCTGAAAAAGAGCTAGTTTTTGCTAAATAAGTGGCAAGGAGTCAGAGCAATATTCCATGAGCATCATTATGCCCTAATGCATCTCCTACACTGTAGCAACGTTTCATGATCTATTTCAAAAACAGGCCTTGCAGCTGCTTGGCCTGGAGGATGTGTCATGGGATCAGTACACAAAACGAAAGCAAAACAAATACCTCAGATGCTACTAAAAATTTCTGCTGGAAAATACAAAGATTTGGTTTTCAGTTTTGTTAAAAGATTAGCAGATCCCTCCAAAGGATTGCAGACAAGCAACTAAACTTTAAATTACAACACTTAAGGTGGATTTTTTTAGCTGTTTTTTTCTAGTTACCATAACTTTTCATTATTTTATTAACAATAAGTGAAAACCCAAACCAACAACTTACACCATTCTATGTTCAAGACCATGTGAACATCAGGGAGTGGGAAGGGTTAACCTGTGTATATTAACATAAGCAGGTTGGAAAGCAGTACTAAAGAATAGATACTCTGTGCAAAAATTAACACAACTCTGCATTCCTCACTTTGGTCTCTTTCCTACCCTGTACTTAAGTCTCCATTCTGCCCAGGGGCTCGATCTCCTCTCTGGAAGGAGAGGACTGCAGCTGGAAGGGGATGAGGCTGCCCCTAGGCACAGGTACATGTATTCACATGCAGACTGCAGCCCTGCCCTCGCTCATCCACGGCCAGAAGGATGGTCCTGTGGGACTGCAGGAGCTTTGCCTTAGCTCTGTGTAAGCTAACTTGGGACTGGCCACCCTTCTCTGATGTGATAAGCTTGAATTTGTACACACACTCAGGTCAGCAGCTTTCTAGTATCTGCTCATTTATGGCATCTGCCAGTTAACATGTGGGTCACGAAATGTGCCCTGCATATTAAGTGGCTACTCTGTGGTTCTGGAAATGTTTTGGAATAAATATAACAAGCTTCAACATCTCAAAAGATTTTAAGACTCGGGTTGCACTATCTTTCAAACAAGGCCTCAAGTGGCACAAGCTACTGCTAGCAGTACTAGCTTGATTTCCACAAAGTCAGGTATTTTTCCAGTTGTGTTGCTTTTGATGGAGAATTTCCTTCTCATCCGAGTACAAGGATTGTACCTAACTTGTGCCTCCTCTGCGACATGTCAGGAAACTACTGATGAAAAGCACTGTGTAAGACACAGCGTGCTACTGCAAATACATTACATGATAGCCTATCAAATGGGAAGAATGGCACTGCAGATTGATTTTGAATAGCACATTTGGGAGTTGCTAAGGATGTCCACTGCACAGCAAACATCTACTGCCTGACATCTCGCTTGTCTGCCACTGACAACAGATTTTGTATCAATTAATGAACAACTTCCAAAATACACTTTTTGCAGCCTTTATCTAAGGGTATGTGAAGTAACTTGTGATACAAGTTAAATAAACTTTTCAAAATATGCAGCCCCCCCCAAACCAGTCTCCTTAATGTAAGATCATTTCTGACGTACCTTATTTATCTTTCATGAATGCCTCAAGGCATAAGTAGGTACGCTAAGAAATCAACAACCACTTTTACAATTAGGTAATTGAGTCTGCAAATTGCAGTAAATATCCTCGATTCCTGGCTATCAGGTGAAGGCATTATTCAGAGGAGATGCTTAATCCAAAGGGAGTGCATGAGAAAGACTGAAAAATAGCTAAGTGTGCATGTGGCATTCAAATGAATACAAAAATTTCTTTCAGAACAGAAGTAACACATTGCTTGGAAAATTACTATGTATTTTGATTATTTTGGAGATGCAAAACGAAATTATTAAATAGAAAAATCAAAACTTTTGAAGTCTATCAGCTGGAAGGAAAAACAAACATTGAGAATGGCTTTGGAGACAAGATAGAAAATAATATGGCACCTATGAAATGATACACAAAATAGGCAAGTAAGTACGGGTCCTTCACAGCAAGAGAAACAACCAGATGCTGTGAACCACAGCGACTCTCAGATGTCAACAGGGTGGAGAGCCAAAAGACTGTTTGTTATCTGCTGCCAAAAGGTACAAACCAGCACATCTAGAACAAACACAAGGTGCCTACTCCGAGCACACCTGTCTTGATACCTGGATGCTGGAGGTGACCTGCACAGGTGTGTCTTGGTGCTTGGGAGTATGTAGCAATGACAGCCAGAGTGACTGAAAATTAGTTTCTTTTCCCATCCTAATTTTGCCTCAAGATTTGCTGCACTGTTGCAACATTATTTTTTGATATCTCGAAAAGCTATTTATTCTTTGAAGTGCACGTGGGAAAAGAGTACAGGGAGAAGAAACAAGTGTTGTGAGGAGAATGAGAGGGACTGGAAAAAAAAGGGGAAAATATGTCCTGTGCAAACAGGGATGGTACCAAAGCCACTTGGGAAAACATAGCACGAAGCAGAGAAAAACGCTAGCTGAACTAACACTCAGAAGGTCTCATCAGCAAAATGCAAGGAACAGAGGGACATGACTTCAGAAGATAATTGCTAAAGGACAGAAACAATGAAGCAGCAGTAATGATATTATAGAGTCCTTATACCTCTCTGAGGCCTGAGAACAAATACCATCTCTAATGTAGTACAAGCAACATTCATCTCAGTAGCCTTAACTTCAGGAACAATTCTGCCCTGGTGCCTGTGAACTAGGTAAAATTCCCATTTCGAAGATCTCAAAGTCTAAGTAGCCAAAGCAAACAAGGAAAGGAATATAAAGATGTCGAGGGTTTCTGAGAAACGCATTTTTAAAGCAGCAGTAAAGAACTACTTATTAAGAATTTATCATATGCATCTTAAAACCCATTCTCAATGGAATTAAGAATCAATATGCCATTGCATCCAAAGCCAGATAATTTTAAATGTAATTAATCTTTCCTTCCATGGAAATTATACAGAGCTGTTAGAATTATGTAGGGCTGAAAGTAACATTATTTAGAGGTTGTAAAAAGGCAGAAACATCTGATTTTCTTTTTTCTCTCTCTTTTGGAATTTGTTTTCTTTCATTATTTCTACAGATGTAAAAAAAAAAGATTCATCAGCTTGTTTCCTCTGAAAGTCTATTCATCCTATAGTTTCTTTCACAGTTGGACTCAAGTGCATCACAGGATACACAAAACAGAAAAAGAATGGGTCCAAGATGCATTTAAACAGGCATGTCCTGTCCCATTTTATCTTTGAACACAAAAAAGTCAATTAGTTCTTAACTTAGTTTTTTTCCATAAAACTGCAAAAATCCTTTGAGTTTTGTAGGTTTTCTGTTGGTTTAAAACAGCTCCTGCAACTTCATTCATCATTTATAAGAAACTGCTGTCCTACAGCAGCTGCTTTTAACACTTCCTCAGTAGAGTAGATTTATCTTTTGAAGTTCTCACTGCAGTAAGTTGCATCAGACTTACTACACACATGGAACAAAACTAATACAAACTACGTGGCAATGCTTCCCCATGACCTGCACTAGCGATGAACACACTAACTCCTCTATTTAGAATATCAGACCTAATCACAACATCAAAAAGAGAACAGATTTGGATTGTCTTCCTCTGAATGTCTGGAGGTTTCGCCTCAATTTACAAATGAGCATTGCAATTTCAATTTAATGTGGTCCTGTAGGTAATTTTACCTCATACAAAATGACACACTAATGCAACACAACCAGCAGCGCTGGCCCAAACAAGAGAGATCTTTACACTTCAGTTAAAATGGATTTAGGTGAAGGTTTGAATTAATTTTACAATTAAAGCAAATGTATTTTATGCACTTGGCAACCTTTCCTCCAAACTTTCCTTTAATTTGTCAACTTTTTCTACTAATTTACCCACAAGAAATTCCTTGAGGCTTCACACAAATGGACTTTCTACTTTCTTTTTGTTGGTTTTCACTAAACTACAGAACAAACTTTACTGGAGGGCAAGGTACAATTTATCAAAACAAATTTAAAAAGTGGAAGCTCATTCTGTGGCAAAGTCTAAATTATGTTTTCCAAGAATCGCATTTGGCAGGAGTCTTAATACAGCAGACTGCCTTGGTTTCCAGAGGTTACGTCTGAATTAAGAGAGAGCCAGCAACACCAGCCCATAAACAGTAACACAACATGTGAAGGAGAGCTGGAGCAGAGAGCCGAAGATCATGAAAAGTTCAGGACTTTCTGAGATTGAATTTAGGATGTAAAAGCTGCTTACTGCTCAAGTAAGTACCATTAAGAACACACCTTTCAGTCAGTACATTCCCTGGCTCACTCACGCCTGGAAGAAGCCAGAAGTCTTCTAACTGACCTCCCTCCCCACCCTTTATCCTTTTTGGCAAGCCTGGAAGAACAAGACATAATGACACTAATGCAAAGGGATGTAACACTTCATAGTCAAGGAGTAAAATGTGGATTTGAGTGACACAGAGATGGGGCCAGCAAGTCTCCACCTGACAACTTCACAGGCAGAAGAAAGGTGGTAACAGCACACATTTTTAGTGTATTCACACTCCTGCTCTTCTGCACAGGTGTTCCTGGCACATGGAAACACCTCCATAATTCAGATGAACTCAGGACCATTGGCATGCACATTTTGAAATTCTGACCACACAGAAAAATCCCA
>QWTY01046323.1:947-14882 GCA_008033365.1 Pseudorectes ferrugineus
CCCCTAAAACTTCATTAGATGTTGCCTTTTTTATCTTTAGAGCATGTTTCTCTGTATCAGGCATAGGATATTTTTTTTAACCACCTTTGCCTGAAAATTGGGATTGGTTAGGCTGCCTCAAATCACACTTATTTAAAGACATTTTAATTTTTATTATTCTAAATTAATAGCATGCTAGTTTATTATGGGACACAGATCTCTGCATTCAGGAAAATGAGGATAGAAATGTAGCACTGCTTCCTGCCTGTGGTATTTCCTTTCCTCCCTGGGATGTAAACTCCTCTGGGTTGCTATCAAACTACATTTCTGCAGTCTTTTGCTTCTCTGCTTAAAACTGAGTTTCAGACCAGATTCCAGGAAACACAGAACATTTTAAATTCCTGGTGAAAAGGACATGCACAGTGAGAGTCTTAACACCTACTCAGGTCAGGTACTTCTTTGATTCTGCTACAAAAGAGGGAAGCTGTGAGCTTCAGTTCCCACAGAGTTATTCAGTGTTTATCTCCAAAGGGGTATGACATTTGAAGTGTAGTAACAAGCATCTATCCTCCTAAGCAGACAAAGCTAAATGCAAATTTCACGGCAATGAAAATACAGAATCTCCATTTCATGCTTGGAAGAAGGGGCAGGCTTTTCATGACCTGATCCAATTTCAGAGACTTCCTGAACTGATAGATCTGATCTGATCCAAACTAGCTGCTGCTGCCCTTGAGTGCCTGCAGTCCTTGCTGTCTGTTTCTGTATTTCTTTCCTGAAATTTGATCCTCTGCCCTTCCCTGTCCCCCAGCACTGACTCCATTTTAGTGCTTTGCGAAGTTCCCGCTTCTGTCCCATGTGGGTGCGTTTAGAAGCCCACATTACTTGTTTAAACTCCTATCTTTGACCACTCCGACCTCTCCAAATTCTCATATCTTCCTCTCTACAGCATCAACACCTCCATTGACCATCCCATGTCAAAGTACTACCCATGGGGAACAGTCCTGCTGGCTGGTAGGGATTACCTGGATAGTAGGTGGTAGGGAAGACAGCAGCCATTGAAACTGATTGATTTTTTTTTATTACTGTGGTACCATTTCACTGTGTTCAGAACAATCTGCTCCCCCCACTGATGCAGCTTTCTGTGACACCAGCAGGGGCCATCTGTGCAGGGCTAGGGGGAGGTTGTGGGTTTGCCCCTTTGGTTTTGGTGACGTTTTTTTTTCCTAGATAAAATCTTATCTTCCCTTTCCCTTTCTGCCAGCAGGTACTCACATACAGGATCTGTTGGCTTGGGCAAGTCCCACATGGCACAGGGAAGCTACCCAAGGGCACATAGGAACTCTGTGGCAGAGCAGGAAATCAACCCTTCACCAAAATGGCAACATTTTTCTCATTCTTTAGACTCAGAGCCCAGGCGAAATGCCAGGCTCCATGACTGCTGCTGAGGGGAAAGGAAGGGACTCTTTGCTGACTTCAAGTAAGCGTTGCTATCCTTCGAGCAGAGAGAAAGCTTGGGGCTGTCACACAGGGATGCAAGTGACCCTCCAAATCTGCAGCTGTAAAGTCTTGGGGCTCCTTCATCCTCTAACAAGGACACAGAGCTGCTGTATGGAGCAGTGAAGAGCTTACTATGAATGATGTGCACCAAAGTGTGGGATTGAAGCTTTCCCAGCCCCTGATTACCAGTCATGAAAATATGGCAACTCCAATCTCAGTTTTTCCACACTTTCAGGAAAGGGTGTGGTGTGGAAACCTCCTCGAAAGCTGCACCCTGTTCTCCAAACCACGGGTTTGGTATAAGGGAGAGCAGAGAAAGGGTCCCTCCTGCCCAGAGTGGCTCCTAGAGAGCAGGGTGGAACCCTCCCCACACTCTTGTCCACCTCTGCCTTCCCTTCAGGCAGGACAATGCCACGACCTTCAATCAAACACCTCCCCAAGCAGCCGTGAGTGCAGCTGGGTCCTCTCACTGCAGTGCATCTGTTCCCACTAAGTGTGAGGTGCTGTCTTGCAAACTATTCCTCTCTTAATAAATTATTGATGAAGCTTCTCCCTGACAGATTGCAAAGCCAGGGAGCCTTGGGCAATTCTGCTCCTCCCCCAAAATGTTCTAACACTTGTATTTATCTGAAGAACATATGCTGCTTGTTCCTGGTGACTTTGCAGCTTTTTGAGTTGTTGCCTTCTTCAGGAACACAAATGCTTTGACTTCCTGCAGACAGGAAAATCATCTTCCCCTCCTCTATACTCAACTTTTCATAGTGTTTTTGAATTTAATAGGGAAATACTCTACTGGAAATGTGACTGGACTGCTTACTGATGGATTATGAAATTTTAACTTTGGACTGACTGTTGGTATTGGTAAAAATGCTCAAAAAAGAAGCAAATTAACACAAAACTCTATTTTGTATTTTGGGAGTTTCTGTACAGCTGCACATCTGAGGAGCCAAAGAGCTTCGGATTGTTCAGGTTTTCTAAACACGGGAGGTTCTCAGAACAATGGGAAAACACAATTTTAATAGAGTTTTTCAAAATACAGGCTCAAATTGACCACCTTGGAGTCACCATGGCAGATATGAGCTTCTTGTCATCGTGCCTGAGGGGTGGCTGTCTGCCCTGAGTCATCCTTGTGTATCTCAGACCACTAAAAACGTGAGGCAGAGCTGGATCTCTGCTGGAAACTGAGTTCCCCAGGCATGCTCTGACTACAGCAAGTTGCCTTGGGGGTACGTTAGCAGCCAAAACCTGGCTTATCAAGCAGAGTAACCTTCAAATGGCAATGGACAATATATTTTACTGTTGGTAAAGCCACTTACAGCCATTGCTGTGCCAGCCACCACCAAGGCTGATCTGGGCTCAGGGTACTCTTTGCAGTGCTTTTGAGCCACGCAGGTGGGCTTGGGGCAGGTAGGTCTGCTGGGCTCGTGCCCATGCACAGGTCAGGCCACGTTTGCAGGGCTTTACGGAGTGCTGGAAGTTTGGTTACAGCTTTTAGAAAGTGGGTTAACCATCAAGCTTCACATTCTTCCCAATTTCCCTCGAGTCATCTTTCTAAAACTCGGCATCCTTTTACTGTGCCAAAAATATTTAAAAATATTCCCTTTTAAGTCAGCAGAATCTCCTGCTATTTCCATATTTAACTTCACCATTATTTTTATCTGCTCTGTTTTGTGCTTCTAGAGTCAGGTAGAACTTTTTTGTTCTCTTTGAAAGCTGCAAATGCTCACCTACCAGTCTGCTTTTGTGTTGGCTCTGCTGGCTTAATGGAGAGGGCTCCTTTAAATTCCCCAAGGAAGGGGGTGTAGAAAGGAGGAGGGGTGGTAAAAAGCAGGTAAAAGTTGGAGGTTGGTCAACACTTTTCAGCACTGTTTCTGTGGGTGGTTACATATGTTCTCATTGAAAGCATTCAGGGCTGTCTCTGTCAGTCCCTGCACTGTAAGAGCTTGAGCCTTTAGGGTTTTCCTTTTTAAATTTGACATTATTTTAATTTCCATAAGTCATCAGTTATCATACCCCGATGGCCATTGTTTCCTTGCACCAGAGAAAAATACAAGCTAGTTTTCCTTCAGTACCTTTGTCCCAGTGTGCCAATCCTTGGTTTAGGGTATGAAGTATCATAAATTTTATGTAAGGCCGTTGTTCTCACTCTATGTTTCGTTATTACTAATACAGACTTCCAAGCAAAGGACATAAATACTAAAAAAATTTTCATTTTATGCTTCTTCCATCTGACCTGGTAGTCTGGCTCAGTTCTTGATTTGTGGGTAAAACTTAAAGGTACAATCTATTAACCTCATTTTGTTTTTACAAATCTTCTTTGCTTCCTGAGACCTGCATTTAAAACTTTCATCCGTTGTGAAAAGCAGATAGGAAAAGCATTGACTGCTGGCTAGAATGGATATTTCTAATCCATCTTCATCAAAGCTACACCCAGTTCACCCTCCTTAATCCTAAATTGCGACCATTTTCTAAACACTTGGGAAAGATGGTTAATACTGTAAAGAAACTACCTGGAGTGTCCCAGGGCAACATCTGTGGTAGCAATTACCTTCCTGGTGAAGTAATCCCACCTCTCAGCTCTGAAAGGTTATAATTTTCAGTGACAGGAACTTTTAAAGTCTTCTGTCAGGGTTAGGAGCTTTTAGGGGTCTTGCACTCTAGTTGGGATCTCTTTATGCAACTTTTTTCACATTACCAGTGAATGCTTTTTAAGTCACTATTGAAATGATCATGTGAAGGGCAATGACAGAAATGGGACCGCAGATTCCCCCTGACCTGTTAGAGATATTGCAAAACACTGTCTCTAACTAACTGTGAACACGGTTTCTGGGTCCTGATCTTGGGAACAAGAGGCTTATTTCTGAAACTAATATTGTAAGATTAATCTGAATTAAATCCACCAGGCCTCGCATCTCAAAATAAAATATTTTCTCATTTATTGGACAGAGTTTGGAGAAGAGTTTCCAAACTTTCTGGACCACAGGAAAGTCTCAGCCCCAGGTGTACCTCACTCATTTGTGCCCCTAGTGAAAGGTTTGCAGAGGCAGCAGGGATGTGGTTACTGGCTGTGTCCAGGACCTGTGGGACCCCACAAACCTTAACTGGGGGATCACCGTGGCTGGGCCTCATGCACATGTGCTGAACAAACCGAATACAAGCAAACACTGAATGAGAGTCATGGTCAAGATTTTGCAGCCTGAAACACCGGTGCTTCATTCCAGGAACTTTTTCAAAACTGGAAGAGTGATTTCACTGCTGATTTTGTGCCTCAATATCCTCAATTACGACGTGTCAAACTGTGGGATGGGATGGAAGACAAGAGCCAGCAGTGATCCATGCTGGCACCACACACAGCACAGGGCAGCGCTGTGGGGCAATGCCAGCTGTGCTCTGGCAGCAGTAAAGCTGCTCGGGCTGAGGTCCAGCTGACCTGTCTTGCATTCCCATGGGATGTATTAACTCAGGTGGTAACAGATCTACACCATTTCTTATTTCTGGTACCACCATGGTCAAGCTCAGGGCTTGAGGGGCCCCTTGGTGGGCAGCACTTTAGGAACTTTTGAGGATGATGCCCTTGAAGCTCATGCTCCTGTCTGGTAGGTATGGAGTGTTATTTTGCAAGGATGACAAAAAGGATTTCTAGAAACTTCCTAGTTCACACAAAAACAGTGCCACTGTGTGTTTCATTCCCACACTGAGCTCTGGAACAACTAGTTAGAAAAAAATTTCGTTGGTTCTGGGTCATCAAGTCCAGACACCTTTCATGTTTGTGAACATTGTAAATCCTGTTCATAATCTGACAAACTCTATTTCGAGATTATCTATATTGCCATTCCTCCATTACTAGGAAGGCATTCAAAATCCTCACTCTTCTAACAGAAACTGCCATAGGATTCTCAGCCCAAATTTACTGACAGCTAAATCCTTGTTCCAGCATTTCTTTTAATAGTCCTCCCTCTAGGGTTTATAGCCAATCCATCATCTCACATTTTACAGAATGATCATCTCTCTTTCATTTGTTAAACCAAACAAGGTAATCATAAGAGAAATGACTTTAGAGTGAGAGGAGATCAGACTTACTGTCTCATAGAATTGCACAGCAAATTGTAAGCACCTCTTTCAAATCATCTTTTTTGTTCTAGAGCGCAGTGGTCTGAAGTTATGCAGTGAACTATTAAAGACAGGGATTTGTTTATTCCTGTGGAAAAATACCTGCTCTGCTGTGCCATTACTGGAAATATCACATCTGAAAAGTCCCTGGCTCACAGTGATTATTTTCATGCTGAATTCCCTCTTCCCCCCCAGCCATGCTATTTTTCTTGTGGGACTATTCCCAATCCAGCAAGCTTTTTATAGTTCCTGCTGTCGGGGTTGGATTTTATGTGCTGGGTTTTTTCCCCAGCATTCTGGATTAGGGATTTTTCAGTACCCTGGGCTTGGCTTTTACCTGGGATATGACTGTACTCTTCTACCTGTGCTCCATTACTCTGATTGCCTGGGCTTTACAAGCAATCCTGCCTCTTTCTTCTTATTAAAACAAGAAACATAATGCTTATTTGATATTTTATCTAGAACTTTAATCCCCTCCTAATCCATACTGGCCTTGTCCCTTTTCTTCTTCTTCCTTTTAGTAGGTAGACATCTTTCACCAGAAATAACTCAGTATGACTGGGGGGGTTTCTCATCTGTTGGCAGCATTAACAGATCAGATTTTTTGCTAATGCTTCTGAGATGATGGTCCCAATTTATTTTTCTTGTTCAGGTTGGGTTATGGGAGTCATTTGCTAAAAGTGAATAAACAATGAACTCTTTACTTCTAAACAGAACTTAATTGGTAGTGGAATAATTTAGAGTTAATATCACAGTGCCCTTCTGGCACGGGATGCACCATCACTTTCGTGCTCATTGATCCCGTTTAATTCCCATGGCATGCAGACTGCAGCTTCCATCAGACCTCTGGAGCCCACCAAGCACAGGTCACTTTATCTGACACGTGCATTTCGTTTAACATCCCTCACAAGTGGCTGTCCCTTGATTTCTCATTCCCCTGACTCCCACCTTGTGTGACACACAGGCACAGGTCGGTGGGTGGGCAGCATCCAGCCTAGGAGTGCACCTTCCACAGGGCTCCTACATGTCACCATAGCAAAAAATAAAATGACGCTGCTTTCATCCGGTTTAATCATGTGTCTCAATTTTGTGAGCATTAAAACCATTCAAAGTGTTTTCCTGTAACTCTAACTGACACCTTTTTCTTTTTATTTTGGTGAGTAATGAAAAGAAGTAGGGTGAAATTAAATACCTCTAAAATGTTTTGTCAGTTTTCCCCCTATGTTCCAACTCTGCTTTGCACTGACTGACAAATAAGATGCATATGAAATTAAAATCACCAATGAATAACGCATTTCTCCAGGAGAGCGTGTAAAGCCAGGAAGATTGTCTTTCCCATTTATGAATTTAAAGCATGAATAATTTAGCAATGTACTGGCACACTAAATATTTATTTGTGGTGCTGCTCTGAGCAGAAAAGATTTAAAAAGGCACAGAAAACAAACTTGACTTTGACCATGAAGATATAAATAGGAGATTTACATGCTGACTTAAGAGGTTTAGGAACATGTACCTCAGTTGCATTAGGATTTATGCTACTAAATCCCCATGTTTCTTCTAGAAATGTCCTCTAACATCCTCTGTGGTTGCCTTGGTTTGTCTGGATGTGCCTTTTACTTCTGGCCCTTTTTGAACACAATATGTGGTAACACTCTGGAATCAGCACTTCAGCTGCACTGGTTTTAATTATAAATACACTTCATGCAATTAAAGATTAAATCCCCCATCCCTGACTAGCTTTTCTGAAATTGGGCTAACAATCAGAGCACTTGTTTTGCTGTGTGCAAGAAAAATCATGATCAGCCCTCCCTGGAATCAGCCTCTGGAGGGAATATGGGGGCGGAAAGAGAGGATAGTGGAGTCTATTTGCTGTAAATAGAGGGGAAGTAACCTGGGGATGTGTTTTCCACCGTCCGGTTTCCAAAGATGAAAAGCAAACAACACCTAAAACCCCTCAGGCAACTCAGTATCTCTGTTTTCTCTCTCTGTTCTCAGCTGTCACCATTTGAAACGGTTCTTAGGGTCCTACATCTCTGAGTTACTGTTCTGAATCAATTTACAGTGGTGCATGAAGGGACAGGACGGAGTGGACAAAATGTTCAGACACAGACCCACTTTTAAGTACTTGGCTTTGTAGTTCATACACCATGATTTTAAGAAGGAAGCTGACTGAATGTATTTTTAGCTAGAGAAAAACAGCACAGATAAAGCTGTAAAGAGAGATGATATTTTAAACAGGGAAGCACAAGTTGCCTGAGCTATGACTGAGCATCCCAGTGTTTGCATTCTGAGTCATATTTAGAAGTATCTTTTCAAAAAGCTTTCTTCATATTTTTCATTTTTGCAGCTCCCCTTTTTTTAACAAGCTGATCATGTTGTTTTCCTCTGCAGAGTGGTAAGATGAACATTGCATTTTCAAGCTGGTAAATGAGCTGAAATTCTGCATTTAAAACCACTTACTGCCAAATCTCCCACGCAGGACAAACACCTTGTGAGCCTAATAGTCTGCCCAGAGCAGAGCCTGGGCAACCCAGGCTTCAAATGCAGCTCCTTCCCAGGAGAGGCACAAAAAATGTGAAGTGTCAATGAGATGGCTTTCTGAAAGAAGACTCCCAGCTAAAGGTTGGGTTGTGTATGCAGAAAGCATTGTCTGGAATTCTCTGGCCTGTGGTACAGCAGATGATTGCAGTCAGGCTAGATAATAGCAATGGCCTGTTGAGGTTGCATAAGCCATAAGTGGCATGAAGATAGGAATGTATGTTTATGTTAACCCTGTAAAAACTCACGGAAAACATCAGTAGCATTACAAAATCAGGCACACAGAGGTTAGGAAAAGTCAGATTTAGAGGAAGACTTCTAATTTATGCACAGCCACTGTGATTGCCTTTTAATGTGGTAATTAATGATGCACATTTCTTTGTGATGCGATGGTTCAGTGGGAAAAGAACTCTCTTCTGACCTGTCCTGACCAAGCCAGTGGGACACCTGTGTCGTAGGGCTGCTTGGAACCCCTGTCTTTGGGTTTGGGAACCCTGGGAGCAGGGATCTGGGCACAGGGCTCCCCTCTCACAGTGGGTTACAGATCAGAACCTCCACTCTGTCACAGAGAACAGATTTAAGCTTTCTTCTCAAATTAGTGTTGCAGCTGGTAATACTCTGAGCTCCACCCCAGCAGACAGGCTTATGGTAACACTCAACCCTGCAGTGCCCCATCCCATCAGTGGACTGGACCTCAATCCTCAGGTCCCAGCTGGAAAACAGAGGCAGGAGCGTTTCCTTGTTGTACAGGAATGCTCTGAGCCAGGGAAGTCCATTACTGACAGATTGCAGCCTGCTCAGGAAGCAATGGTTAAATAAATGGAAAACGTCTCATACGAGCCTGTCAGCTCCTCCACTGATCTTCTCCAGAGCAGAGACTGGTAATTATACCACTGTACATTAAATTAAATGGTGACTTTGTCCAATAAAGTGTAAGTTAATTAATTTTTACTTATTCTCTATAAGATTTGTACTGAAATTGTGTTCGAAGGACAGTGCCTTAGCCTTAAGTGTTTTCTAGTCTCATTGTCTTGTTTTAGCTACAACTCAACCCACCTCACTCTGAAGCTTGTATCATCCACTGGCCAAAGGTGTAAAAGCTGGGTTCTTTTCCCCACTTTGCCTGGTGGTAGGTGGCCACATATCTGAAATAAGAACCATGGCCTTAGTTTGCTATTCTGAGTATAAATTTTTCCTGCTTAAATTCCTGCTTTATTCTTGACAATTTTAGGCTCTTTAATTACTTGATACAACGAGTATTTTCATCTTCACTTCATAACTCTCTATACTTTAATTTCTTTCCCCCTTTTTAAAAAAAGTAAGTGATCATTTGTTTTGCCCATTGGGAACAAGCATTCTCCTGGGAGCTTGAGAGAGTGCTCATCTTTCACCTTTCATCTGTAGCTGAAAACAAGAGTCTGCCATGCCCTGCTCAGCAGCATGGGTTAATGCCAGCAGAGTTCACAGTGGCACAATTTTCCACCCCGGTCCTCTGAAGCCTCGTTCCTTCCTGCACAATCATCTCTGCAGCTGGATGAGCTAAAGGCACTCTCCTCAGCATAACCTTGCATTAGCTGGATGTTGTTTATGGATTTTGTTGGATGCTGTGGCACACATCAGTGTGGGAAGGTGGTCACGGTCACACACGCCGGGGGTTTGGGCAGCTCCTGAAGGGGTGGGGTTGTACAGGGTGACAGTGACCATTGTGGGGAAGAAGTGCTGCCCACCCTAGTCTCCCGAGGACCCACCTCCTCCCACTTCCAGCTGTGACCTTTCTCTGTCCCCTCCCCGTGGCAGCAATAGCCTGGCCCAAGGGATCTCTGTAGGATTAGGGTAGAAAATGGATCTGACTCTGTGTTCCCCCTCCATGTGCTCAGCCTGGCACTGTTTCCTGTGCTAGAGGCAATGCTGAAAAGTCCAGCCCCAAGCTGCTGCTGGTTTTACTTATTTATCTGTGTTTTCCAAGCTGCAGGTCTGACAGGTAGGCTCAGCAATCACCCTTTTGGGGTAGGACATTCTATTTTGTCAAACTCTGGATCTGGCTTTACAATATGTGCCCAGTAACACAGGAAAATTGGGATACTTATTACGCAAGTATACATGTGGAAGTCAGACCTTACAATGCACTGGTCCTGGTGAAAAATCATTTCCTTTGAGAAAAAGACTCACCTTTCTGCATTTTGGGTATATCAATCTTTCTTAAGGGCAACCTAGATTTTGTAGAATGGATGAGTATAAACACATAGAAAAGTAATATATGAGGTGTTGAGTGAAGGTCCAGTCAAAGTGAGCTCAAATGTGAACTTAACAAAAAATCAATTCCTGAGCCACAGTTTGCAACTGCTTAAACAAAATATAGAGTTACTCCTGCCTATATAGATAAATGTACTTTTCCCTTATTTTACACTGATAAAAATTGTATTGCAAATGGTTATCTACATCAGAGTGATAACTTTTTTTCCTGTGGAGGAAGAGAAGTGGTTAATAGGCGGCTTTTTATGGCTTTCTGGGATTAAAAGATGAGGAGAATGCTCCAAACTTTTTAGTGAAAGATGAACCAATGACAAAAACGTAAGAGAAACTCACAGCCCACAAGCACCTTTCATCAAATACTGCCCAATCAATAAAATGCTAAACAAAATTAGACATCTAGGGTAAAAATAACACATACAAGATCACTTTGGAAATTGAACTAAAAATAAAGATTAGGATTTGTCTTGGGATTAAATGGTTTAATTCTTCTTTGTGTTGGATTTTTTTTTAAATTCCAGGTGGTTTGTTCATTTTTAATTGCAGGTTGTTTTTGGTCCTCTGTGGGAGTGACATGTTAAAAAAGTGTTAATAGCAGGGGACCACAGAGGGATGAAGAGTTCCCAGCCCTGCAACTCTCCCCAGATTACCTCCAGCAAACCTTGCTTAAGGCAACAGGGTCATGCTTTTGGAAGGAGCTGGAGACCTGAGCCTTCCAGATCTGACATTTTTCACATGTGTTGCAAAAGCTGTAACTTTTTGGGAGTGTCCAAAAAGCTAAAATTAACCTGGTGATTTAGTCACAAGCTAAAACAGTAGTTGAGGAAGGCTGGTGGGAACAAGGGAGTGGATGAACTTGTCTCACTACTCCCTCTGACACGAACATGGAGGTTGTCTCCTGCTGGATTAGATCATCATCAGGAGTTAGAGCAGTAAAAGTCACTGGTTCTGGCACTTTTCAGTCACCTCTGTTTTGTTGCATCCCAAAATGGATGCATTAGCTAAATCTGATTCTCTTGCAGTCCTGTAAATATAGAGATCCTGAGAGTTGCAATGGATTGGCTGCTTTAAAGAGAGCAGAATTCGATCCTTTGCAGTGGCTCTCTACCCTTCTGTGGGTAAATGCTAGAGAAAGTCAGCTCTTTTCCAAAAGATTCATGCCTTTCCAACCCACATCCACTAATTGATTGCTCTCTATAAATTGTAGTAGTGTTTGAGGTAGTTTTACTATCTGCTGAAGTTTCTGATTCACTGCTTTGTTTGAAGTGGCACTTTCTATTTCAAGGCACTCTGATTCAAGCACTTCTGAGCTTATATTTAAAAAGTTATTTTGATCATCATTGCCCTCACGGAAGTCACAATACCAAGAAGATGCTGCACAGGTTGGGTTTGTGCTGCTGCTGTCATCACCTGAACCATGTTCATGCATTCCTACTTGACAAAGGTCTCAGAAATTCAGAGCATCCAAATGGCTTCCTGTTCCCTGCATCTCCTGGAAGAAAAGTTACCTTTGTTTACACGTGGAGATGGAGAGAGGCTCTCAGCAGCTTCTGGTTTCTGCCTTTAGAATGGAGTGAAGGCCCTTGTCTGGAAATACAGACAAGTGTTCTGTGTGGGCAGTGGGAGATAATGGGCCAGCTGGGGGAGAAATGATGTCACTCTGGTGAAAAGCAGGCAGTGGGCAAGCTGAGGATAGACACTAAAAAGATAAGAAAGAGAGTGAGGAGGTTTATATCTGATGGGGAGAAAAGTGATTGAAAAATGCAGAGTGAAGAGAAAAACAAATGGTGGGGAAAATATATTGTCAAGATCATGTGGGGATTATGACTGGGCAAAATTACATTTTCCAAGACCAGAGCAAAGGGTGTTAGAAGGACCATGTGGTGAGAAGCAGATATCTGTCCCTCCCCTGTAAGAGCTCCTTGGCTCTGATTATCTTTTCACTAATGTTACAACTAAATGTTTCTTGCAGCTAAACTCCTTCTCTGATGATAAATAGAATAGAAGAGTTGTGGCATGGTTATGAAATGTGGTATAACTGAGGAGAAAAAGAAGAGGTGAATTGTTCCTAGAATGGCATTGGGATGGTGCTAAGGTTTCTCAGCAGTAGTGATGTTTACGGCACTGTGTGAATTGTGTGCTGCTGTTTTACTGTGTCCACAGAGTGAAAGGAAGACAGATGAGTTACAATTTTCTGCAAGGAAATTGAGTGGTAAGGTCTGTCCTAAACTCCCAGGAGGAATCACTGAGAGAAGTCATTTGATTTCTCAAATTCATAGCATCGTGGTATTGGAAAAGACCTCCAAAGGTCAGCCAGTACATTCACTGCCCAAGGCAGGACCACCTCTATCGATGTTATTCGTGTCAAACTTGCTCTTGAAGATATCCAGTGCTAAACACTCATACACTCCCCAGACACCCCATTCTCCTGCTTATAAAGCATCTAGAAATCTTTTTTTCCTGGTTTACACTTCGTTGGCTATTAGTAAAATATTTTAATCTCCTGTTTTGAAAGACACTTCGTAGACTTGATGAGATGATTTCTTGTCACGACTGCAAGGCACAACTCTAACTCTTGTTTCAACACATTGCAACAGGGGCTCTACTGCTTTAGGGGCCAGGGTTCAGCAGATGTGCCCATGGTGGAATCCAACACCTGCATCTGACATCATGCTGTTGTTATACTGCAATTCGGGAGCTCAGCAACAACATCTGTCCCTGGCTCTCACACAAAGACCTGAGATTTTGATTTTTTTTTCCTGAGAAAAACAAACCTGGAGGCTCTGCCCCTGATTTTTTAATGCAGAAAATAGGGATTCAAATGTGATTTTACTTGAGTCACCTGAATGGTGAGAATAGTTGTTTCAAATTTTTGTGGTATATCCTTGTGAGAGTAGAGTTGATCCAGTCCTCATGCTTCTTTCTTTTTATTGCATAAACACTACTGTAAGATTTCTGAAATCTTTCATCATTTTGTTATTTATGCAGAAACAATGCATTAAGTTCAATAGATTCAATAGATCCTGTTGCCCCAAAACAGCACTTTCAGTACAGAAAGAAATTGGAGAATTAATCCTTTTGGATTTGTGCAGTTATAGGAAGGAATTACTTATGTGCTTCAGGAAAAAGGGAAAAAAACCCCAGGGGACAAATATTGATCTTAAGTTTTCATGTAAGATGTGAGTTCCTTGCATCAAGAACTCTGATTAACTGCTTGTGTCTGCAGCACCTCATGCAGTGCAGCGTTGCTGTAAATGTATTCTCCTGACTATCATATTAATAATGTCTAATAGGAACCATAAGATTACTTTGGTATCTCTCCTTTATGATCCAGTGCAGGCACATGAAAGGCAAAATATCAGCACTATATACATATTTAATAGACAGCCACTGCTTGTAACCATGGAAAGGTCCTTCTAAAGCATGAAGAACTTAATGAATGTCTCAAACACAACTGGTCCTTACACACTTGCCTTGAAAATTTGAGATCAGTGGAAAAGCTGAGATAGCAAGAATTCCAGGATTGCACTTTGGGTGAATTTTGAATCAAGAAATGGTACA
>QWTY01046329.1:615-19138 GCA_008033365.1 Pseudorectes ferrugineus
GGAAGCAATAATGATTTTCAGTTTATTCAAAAAGGTTGCTATTTTCCCTGACAAAAAAATTATGACCTAAAAATATCTGATGTATTTCTCATTACTTTAGTGACTGTAATGATATGTTTGGAAGAAACACCAATTTTCCTGTCTACTGCTTTTGACACAACAACAATTAGTCATAAGCAATGAAAAGAAGACATTAGTTAAGAAATGGTAAGAAATATACAATGTTTCTGTATTCATAACTTTTGGATTATTATTTGGTTACATTAGTCTAACTCGATTTGTAGAATCAGGGATTTAGAAAACATACCCTGTAAAAATACAAACCTGTTGATTGTAAAGAGGCAAAAGAATTGTATCTCATCAGTATTGTCCTTCCAGAGGAAAAAGACACTTTGGTAACAGCCAGGTATCACATCATGTAGTGAAAATAACAATGCAGTTGTCAGGAAACCAAGCTATGCTTAGGATGGTAGTGTTTGTCTAATTACAGAGAGAGAACATAACTGCATCATGCTATCTCTGTGCCTTGTCACTAAGTTTGGCTGCTATATCTCTAGTTATTCAAGTGAATATATGAAAAAATATATTTGTAAATGTTCTCCTTAACCATTTACATTGTTGGTGTGCTTGTTGGTCACTTCTTTTATTCATCTATTTGATAAACATAAAAAACTATTATGAAAATGGTCACTATTAATATCTCAGAAACCTAAAACCCCTTCACTATGACAACTTTACTGCATTGATTTTGGCCTTTATTTTCCCCTTCTTTACTCTTCCCGAGTCCTTTCCCCTCCAGACATTGCACTTTCAACTATTCTCTTCTCACATTATCTTACCCTTGCTTTCCAAGGTTGTGGCATTTTCCGTGTATCCATCTTCATAAATAATGTATGGGGGAAGAACCTACAAGTTCTCTGTCAGTCCTCATCCAGAGGGTAGGTTCATTCTCCCAGCACCAACAGGTGAGTCACTGACACACATCACCCTTGTCATACAGACTGGTCCTCCCAGACTGAGCTGCATCTTTCTCAGCTTTTCCTAGCACCATGTGCTGATGATATAACTATGGATTTACTGCCTGTTAAACATAAATCTAATGTGGTTTGGAAGTCTAGATTGTCAAGGCTGCCATCTATACTCTTAACACAGGAGGGATGATGGCTGTGGTCTGGGGCTTTGTGAAGGTCCAAGATGAAAGTTTTACTACTTTGTTGGAACTTGGAGCCTTCTCATGTAATGATGGGACATGGGTTAGGCTACAAATGCTGTCTCTCTCTCTCTCCCCCCCCGCCCCCGTTAAAACAAATCCCAAATCTGGCTGCTCTCAAGCAGGATATTAATCCAAGCATGAGCTAAAGCTATGTGGTTAAGCCCATTGTCATGGGCTCAGCGCAAGCAGCTCTGACGAGAACTGAGGTTTGGCTCCTGTAAAAGTCAAAAGGAAATTAGCCTCTTTCTCAATGCAAAACCAGGTTCTACCACAGCATGAGGCTATTTCTCCATTTGTTTCCTTTCCTTTCAAATTTAGATAATTTCCCTCCCCCACTTCTTCATTTCTTACTATTTCTGGTAGACTGGGAAACCTCATTTTGGTAATTTTTATATCGTGAACACAGAAGAAATTGGTTTTGTTTCATTACTGCTCACCCTGCAAAAATTGGGTTTCTGCTGTGCTCTCTGCCTTCCAGTTTCCAATTACACAAAAAGATACACTATTAGAATGTAGAATAACTTGCACTACACTTGCACTTTTCTAAACCTTATTGCTTATAGGAGTGATTTAAACAGCACCTACTGCATCAGCTAAACAATTTGGTCTTATTATTTTCTACAGATAATGGGGATCATCTGTTATTAATGAAGCTTAATTTATTCACCTCATTTTCCTTGCTGAGTTCCTTCAGCAACAGACCCCAAACAACAAGCAAATGAGCATGGGAAGGTTTTTTTAAATGACAGCCCAAGCTCTCCAAGACAGAGGCTGTGCAAATGCTGCCATGGTAAGACAAGTCCTCTTTGAGGCTTCTTGTTTACAAAAGTCCCTCTGAGAGTGTCTTGCCACTGATGCATGGGGTCCAATGAGTCCCACCAGAGCTAATGTCCAGCAGTGCTGCAGCTTCACCCACTGACTCTCTTCCTCTGTCCTTTTCAGATGGTCCTGGGGCAGAGACTAGGTTTTAAATAGCACCAAAATTAGGAAAACTCACTAAAATGGAGAACTGCCTGCACATCTCTTTGAGTTATGCTTTGAAATACTTTACGAAGTGTCACACCCAATTACTATTGAAGAGCTGAGTTGTTCAAAACTCATTTTGTTTTACTCACAGAATTGCTAGCTTCTCATATGGAGCAGATACATATGATTATAGGTCATGAAATGAATGTACATGAAAGTTTCCAGGTCTCCTGAGCCCCTCCTTCAGCTTATAAAGTTCTTTGAAGTTAAAACAAAAACAAGCCTCTAATTATCTCAAGAAAACCCTGTCAGCAAGGAGCCTTATCATCAGAAAGAAATTTTCAACCATCATCTGTTCTATGCTGGTATTCCCATGCAAAATCCTTACCTGCACACTTTCTAAGGCACCTTCCTTCTGCGTGACTTCTGAAAGTCTTCGAGTACCAGGAGTCCAGGACAATATGATTTCTCTCTTTGAGTTCCTTGTTTTCAAGGTGATCCCTACTATCCCTACTGAAAAATAGAACTGTTGGAATATTCTGTAATGACAACACCGATCATGAAATATTTGCTTTAAGAAATGCAATGAGAAAATGTTACATTTATTAAGTTCATCAACAGCTCAGACTATTTCACACTATGAAGTAACACACATGGCCCCAAATCTGGGTTGCACATTGAGAGAGCCAAAAAATATATTTGAGAGAGAGCTCTCTGCTGGCACTAACTGAATATAACAAACAGTTTGCAAATCATTTATCAGGAACTAAATAAGTTCCAGGTGCTCAGAGAAACATCCGGTCAAAGGCAGAAGATAGTTTCTGTATCTCTGTGGGTAAACAAGTGATCTCACATCCATAAGCTGCCTCTGCTGTGGATGCTAATGTTAATTTTCACTAATTTGGAAAATCAGGTCAGCTGTGTAAATCCTTCATGATCAGTGCATCCAGGGTCGCCAGTCATGCTAAAGAAGCCCACCAGGCTTCAAAAGGCAGTAGTAAAATGAGCTGCCTTTCTGAAGCATGGAGGTGGCTTGGTAGATGAGGTAAAGCTGTACCATTCTCTCATTTGTCAGAGCACATTAGGCTATTTCTGAAGTTTTACACTGGCTACACCCTCTCCTGATCCCGTGGGCAGCACAACAGACCCCAGGGGCACAGATGGTGAGTGACAGGAGGTGAAGTGGTACATGGCTGCCTGTGCCACTCCCTGCTGCTGCAGAGCAGTGCTGGCTATATCTTAGCTGCAAATGAGGAAACTTGGTGGTTGCCAACCCGGGGACAGTTCCAGCAGTGCTGAGGGCTGCCACCTTGGAGTGAATGCCAAAATGCCAGCCCCCAGGCTGTGGGGGCAGATGCAGTAGCTGTGTGTCCCCTGGGGGCTTCCTGATGCTGGAGATATCTTCAGAGAGGCAGATGAACCATGTTAAGGGCTGATTTGCATGTCAGTCACTCATACCACTACTTCAGAACTAATGATCTCGTTCTTAGCATCTTTGAAAAGATCAGTTGCTACTGAAAATAATAAACAGAAGTTTATGCATCCCAAGCAGCTAATGCCCATAAAGAGATCACGTAGCATAAAAGGGATTGCCAAGGAAAGGATGCACCCATTTGAAGCTTTTGGCAACAGCCAGACTCCAGATTGATTTGCTTAAAATTAGCCCCAAGGGCAGTAGAGAGCAGCTCCATACATCCCATGTCACATGTCAGAATTTCATTGCCTAAAATGGAAATGGTTCATAAATCACAAGACAGTGCAAGAGCATGCCAAGCAGAGGACCATTAACTGCATATTAGAAGAAATAACCTTTTTAACAAGCAAGTTTACAGGGGCTACTGTAACCAGAAGGGAAAAAAAGAAATTCTTTGTACTGTCCTTGAACTGTTTGCCCTCATATGTCCTGCCCTGAGAAGCCCCTGAGTTTCCTTCACAGTGTAATATTTCATTCTCCTTAGCAGCTGGAAGGTCGGTGTTCAATTTGTAAATGCACAAGGTGCAGAATCAGTGACAGCTGTGTCTGTGCCTGACCAAGGGCCATGGCACAAGCAGGCATACGCTATACAGAGCATGTTTCACTTGCTAAGGCAACGGCATTTTTGTTGTATTTCAAGCCTTTCATTACGGAGCCTCAAGATAACGATATCTGTTGGGCTTGCTGTACCAAGGACGCATCGAGGATTATGTCATGTGCAGGTCAGATGTCTCTCTAGAAAAATAAGGGTTAGTTATGAGTGATGAAAAGCAAGAGATGGTCCGCTGTGTGTGTGTATGCCTACATGTGCCTGTATATCGTGTGTAATATCATAAAACCTGGAGATGCATAAATTTTGCAGATGGAGGTGTTGGCTCTGAGTACTTGTGCTTCTACATGGGAGGAGGACTGATGTGAGTAACTTACGTGTCAAGAGAGAGGCATGTGCATGCTTGTAGACTTGAAATACAGAATAATCATCTACACACACACACACAGACACACACACTCAGACAGGACTAAAAGCATGCAGACATTTCAGGATTGACAGCATGCCAGACTCTCCAGAGAGCTGGTTTGGTGGAGGGTTTGGTTTTTTTTTAAAACTTGTAAAACAAGAATTCCCAGAAGGCAGCCAGTCTGCAGGCAATTAGGAGGAGCCTGCTGGGGTGTACCTCTGCTGGGGTGCTTCACTTGTACTGAGGCCGTGCACAGCTGAGCGGGCATGGGTAGTGTCTCATGTGCTGCTGCACATGGGACAGTAGGAGCACACCAAACTGCTGCCTGAGCTTCTTCTGCATGGCCCCACTGGAGGGTTTTCAGCATCATTTTTGCATGCAGACCAGCCAAGGGCTGCAAACCTCCGTGCTGGGCCTGGGAGGAGCATGTTGTTACACTTGGGGAAAAAGAAATCTTTGTCTTCCAGCAGCTTTAAAATTTTCCCCCTGTCATTAAGACCCAATAAAACTGTTAGCACCTCCTCAGATATCCTATTTTCTCATGCCATCTCTCAGGTGTGCTCTATGGGCTTCCCTGCTTAGTACATGCAGGATACATTTTAAGAGCCTTGTGAATTATTTTGGGTAAAGCAAAAGGAAGTAAACTCCTGGCTTTGGAGGGAGGTTAATATGGCAACAGCTCCACAAATGGGTATCCTGGACCTCAGCCCAATTCTCTGTCCTTCTCAGTGTCCTTTCCACTTAGGTATGATTTCCAGGCAGGCAGCTGGAGCACGGGAGGCAAGGGACTCGCTGGAGCTGCTGTCCAGGGCCAGGGAGATACCTGCAGTGCCTGAGGTGCATCCAGTGCTGAGTGCTTGCCTTGCGGCCGGGGGGCATCCCTGGGTCTCCTGCCCTGCTTGGCGCAGAATTTGGGTACAACTGGAGGCATAATGTGGAGAGACCAGAGACGATTTAGAAACATGAGCAGAGGATGCTGGAGAAAGTGCAGCATGCAGAGAGAGGTCATCTCCGCAAACAGCATTTGTAGGAGGCAAAGGAAGGTCCTGCAGAAGCAATCTCATTGGATTTATCAGATTGCCTGCTTGTATCCTTGGGGGTTTGTTTCACTTTTTCAAATTCTGGACTTTCTTTTGAGTTATATTGCTCCAAAGGGATAAAATGTAGAGAGCCAACATTTTACAAAACTCTTTCCGGCATTGTTCCAATACAAGAACTTTCTCCTTTCTTTCCTTGGAACTGCAAAGTCTTGCATAAATTTAATTACATCTATTTATTTTGCATTAGCATATCCCTTCTCCCTTTGTCAAATCACCATGCATTGGATTCTCAATTTAGGATTTCTTTTATTTCAGAAATTAGCACAGAAAGGATCATACTTTCAGGGGGAAAAGGACATTACCACTATTTTAGAAAAGAAGATTTTCTCACACAAACACATTTTTGCAGATAATTTTCTCTTTTGGAAATTTTTCTGGTTTTTATCACTTGAAAATTAAATGTTTTCATTAACAAGTATAGATTCAGGTAGGTTTCAGAAAAAAAAAAAAAAGAGGGGTGGGTATATATTTTTTTATTACTTTTCCCCAAACCCATTGAAAACAATTGACATAATAAGCTACTTAAGCACTCAGTTTGCATCAATCCCAATAGGAATAAGATATCTAAGAGCTAGACATCTAAATAGCTTAACTAATTGCCTCCTGACAAAGAGACTTTATGGAACAAGCCATTCAGCCCACACAGTTGTCTTCCTCACCTTCAGAGAACACCATTACAGCTGTCAAAGGGCTCCTAGACCTGGTATAAGCTAAGGATTAGTTGAGGACAGAGGGATTGCTAAATATCTTGATTTTTGTGCACAGATCTGATGAGAATCTCTGCTTTCCACAAGCTTTTTTGTACAGAATTAATCAGCCTAAAGATGGAACCGCAGATGCAGTATTGGTACCTTCCACAGGTGTAGCTGTAACGATGGGTAGTTTCTTCTCTTTCCTCACTGACAGAATAATACTGGCATGTTAAAACTGCTGCAAATGGCTGTGCACCTGCTGAGTGGGTATAAATGACCCCTCTTTAATGAGGCTGCCACTCCTCAGCAGCTAGCCCAAGATGCTGTTAGTTAATCCAGTGTTCGTCTTTGGAGGACATTTGAGAGACGGAAGTAGGCGCAGGCACTGTGTCCCTGGAGACTGCAGAAGTCCTCATTGAAGACAGGTACCAAGGGATGGAGAGAGCAAGGTCCACTGCATGAAACCCCAAAGCTCCAGTGCATAAAACCTCTGCATCATCATCTCCAGGGGAGAGGGAGCTGAGAGCTGGGGGGGATCACTGTCTGGGGCTGCCAGACACTGCTGGGAAAACACGTACTAGGCTGAGATCCCCAGCCTGCTGTGGATGTTTAGTTTTCTGCTGAGTTGTCTCAGTCTTTATAGCAAGGGTGGGCTCATGCCTGAGCTCTGGGACACTGTGCTCCAGTGGCACAGCCAAAATCACTGCAAAAACTGCACTGAATCCAGGTATGGGCAGGAAGTCCGGGCTGGGCATTGGACAAGAGAAACAGTGAGCACACCAGAGCAGAGGACAGGTCAAGAGCATGGTCAGACATTGCAGGTAGAGAAGACAAGATGCTCATGCTGGACCAGGTGCTGGAGCAAGTCAAGGGCAGAAGCAGGAACCAGGGTAAAATGGGAAGAAACACAGCTTCGGGTTTTGCCAGGAAGAGCTGCAGCGATGGTGTCTTCCAGCGTCTGGGTGGGGACAAACCTAGGGCCACAGCTGGATATGAGGTTTAATTGTGCCCTCAGATCAAGCAGTAAAAAGAGGGGCACTGGCAGCCACTGGAGACAGGGACTGAGTGGAGCTGATACTGCCAGGGAAAAATGAAAAGATAACACCATCCTGCTGAAGGCATATTTAAAAATACAAAATGGGTCTGAAAAGCACAGCTAAATAAAGTGTTGTTTTAGTTAATTATATATTAAGAACCTTATTCCCAGAGACAAGCAGAGCCTTGTTTAAATTAGCATGTTGCCTGATAATTAAGAAATTTGCTACAGTATCAACAACACATCTACCCAAAACCAACATTCTAAAAATAACTTCGTGAAAAAGTTTTGACTGTCTATTAAGGTAATTAATTAGAGTAATTATGTCACAAATATTCTGTTAAGTTAGTGGCAGTGTAAACCGAGACATAGCAGGTGAGCAGAGACTTTATGTGATGTGAAAGGAGGGCATATTACAAGCAGACTATGAATACACATCGACAAAATAATCAGTGGGCATGTCATGTAGTTTCAGTAATCTTAAAATGTTGTGTATATGATATAGCTAGAATTGCTATTGACTCCAATGGTTTCAAATGAAAGGCATCACACAGCTAAATCCTGTGTGGATGTGGAGTGGAGGAATTCACTTTCAGCAAATCTGGTCCTGTGACCACAAGTTTCCTCTGGCCTCCCATCCTGGAATATGTTTGCACTTTTTTTTTTCAATCTATAATGCCATGGCCATGACAGGCCTCAAAGGCCATTCCAAGATTGGTTTTCACTCCTCTTTGCTTATTTCTGCAACCATTTTTGGGAGAGTGAGTGTCCCCATGATGCTGTCTGAGAACACATCACCTGTTCTTTCTCTGTGATGCACATTTGTTCAAATCCTGGCTTGATGCCTGCTCTGATGACCTCTTCCAGCACTGTCCACCACAAACTTCCTGTGGGAGTCTTTTTATTGCTTACAATTTTACTGTCCTTTCATGTAAGCATCATTCTGTTCCTTAATTAAAAAATACAGTTAAGAGGACTGATTGATCTGTGCTATACCCATCAGATTCAATCAAATTCTCACTACGTTGTGTTTCTCCCCAAGATAACTATTCCCTGGTTTTGTATCCTCTTTTTTTAAATGTAAGTCTCACTACATCTCTAATTTTGTTATTCTTTCTTGAATCTTTTCTAAGTTATGTTTTAACTTGAGCTCAGAAACTGTATTGCAGAAAGCATTCCAGAGACTTTATAAATGTACACACACATATTCTGTTTGTACTACTCAGCGCAGTAGTTTCTATTGCTATTTAATGAGCTTTTATGAGCATTTAATCAGCATTAATGTGTGATGTTCACTGCTGCTGTACACTTCATTGATATCCAAAAACGCTTACAGTGTTTTCCACAGACCCAGCCCATAAACCAATATATGAATACATGACTTTTTTCCTAATATTCACACATGTTATATTTAATCAGATACAAACCTGACTTCAGTTACATACATATTACCTAATATAAAAATATATTTAAATTCTTTTAATGCGTTTCTTAAAATTTGCCCTGATTTTTACTAATCAGATTATTTCGAGTCGAAGTTCCTGAGTTCATGTAACAGGCACAGCAAAAGGGTGTGAATCTAAGATCTGCTCAGCATGGGACCCTAAGTTATTATCTGTGTGGTCATGAAGGCCTATGTGCAACTGTATTTCTAATTCTCTAAGGCTGATTTACATCAGTGTTTTAAATGGGAGGACATGTGTGAGAAGGAAAACGTTGCACTTTCAGGGAAAAGATGCTGTCCTCTCTTTCTGCTGTTTAAGCTGTGTCCCCTTATTTCTTTTGTGCTTCCTATGTGTGACATTTATGCCAAGTCTTTCAGATTTATCCTCCTTGAAGAACACGGTCTTGGTGGATTTTACTACACACTTGTGGTGTGGGTTATAGGGTTTGAATATATGCACCCAGGAAGCTAATATTAAAAAATTAATTACTTTGTACTGTAAGGAGTTCTGCACCTCAGGGTTGTTCATCAGGATGGATGGAGCAGAGGATTCATTTCAGAGGACAGATGTAACCCAGGTCTTTCAATACAATTCCTACAGACACATCTCTCAAACACACGTTTGCCAAATGAACTTCCCTGTGTAAACACCAACTTCATCATACTAATTACACTGCAAAATTCATATGCACTCCCTCAATATTTGCAAATGATCTCCTTGCAGCAGAGTCCTTTTTTTTTCATTCTGAACTGCACACACACGCTTTGTGGCCCATAAGAAAGTGTACGCTAAAAAGAAATTTAAATACCAGCTGGCCCAAGCCTATATACATTTGAAGAGAGCTGCAGTTTACTCAGCTGAATTCATTTCCCAACAGTATATTTAAGGGTAGAATGCAATTTCAAGGTCTAACGGCTGATAAAGTTAATGTGCACATGGGAGAAACAAAAGGTGCTGTCGTTGCTGCAGATGATTCCAGTGCAGATCCATTCACGTACATTCCTGTGCTGAAATGATTCTCCTCAAAACCATGACATACTCAGCCACGTTCCCCAGGGAGCACAGGGACTGCAGGGGGAGCCAGGAGGGGCAGTGGGGTGTGGGGAGTACTGTGGGGAGGAAACAAGTGGGTGAAGGCACTGGCAGCTAGTGACTGGAGGACAAGGGGGCAAATGGGAGAAAAGGGGTTTTGCACAGGGGGTCAGGGCACAGAAAACACCCTTTTGTACACAGCTGGAAGGAGAAAAGAGATGAGCAGGAACAGAGGGATGTGAAAAGACAGGGATTAACTGCTGTATATAGCCTGTTCCTGCAGTGAGGACAACCCCAGACGACACACGGTTCACTCGACTCAGCCTGAAAAGTCACCATCACTTGATGGCCTCACTGCACTAAAACTGTCCTCCCTTCCAAGGGGACCAGCTGGCTCCAATGCCAAAACCTGTCTGAAGATTGGTTTAAAAATGAAGGTCTGCCTTTTTTTTGTACTTTTCTTTCATGAGAACTCCTCACTTATGATTAAGGCTGGGAACTGAGCAGATGTCAAGTCAAAAGAAAGGCCTTATTAAAAGCATTTCTTCAATAGAGCTGGAAAAGCATGTTTTGGGCAGTTCTAGCCCAATCCATCCTCATTTTGCTAAGCTGAACTGTGAGAGCTTTCAGGCACAATGGCCAAAGCAAATATCTTATCTTTGTGTATTTATCAAGAATGGGAATTTAGTTTATAAAGGGTGGTTCAATTTGGCCTTAGTAAAGAAAATAAGACCAGCACTGAAACACGAGGGAAAGCTGCACTCCAGTTTTGAAGAAGTCACAAATGTGAAGGTCCAAACCCATTCTGGGATGTTGGGACAGATACTAAAGCAGACCCTGGTGCCTGAAGGGGAATGTGGCACCTTAACCCCAAACCCTGATCTTCTCAGCTGAACTCCACAGCACCTTGTCTGCTACCAGAAAGCTCTCCTGCTCTCACCATTTACCCCACTGAAGCTTTTCCCCCCTGTGAAAAAAAATTTGAGGTGCTTACACCCAATGGCACAGCCCATGCACGGAAAAGGCACTGTCTGGATGCCTTCCCCAGCTCAGCCTTCCAGTGTCCCCAGCAGACATCCCTGTTCCTCCCACAGCCTGGTGCCCACAGTGCCTGGGGGAAGCGGGTAGAGAGACACAGATTGAGTCCCTTTTGGGACCATGACCAGAGCACTGTGGCATGAGAAAAAATAAAGACCAGAAAGGAAGGGGCACAGCCATCCCTGTGAGCAAAGAGGAGCCATCCCATCGGGAGGGAGCAGCCACTGCAAAGGCACCACCACAGAGCCACCCTGTGCTGCCAATACTCAGTGCTGAGCCTGCAACAGCCCCAGCCGGGGAGCAGGGATGTACGAGTGTGTGCTGTGCTGCACATCCTCTGCACAGCTCTCTGGGGGAGAAAGTCTCTGAAACCTGTAAAGGTTGTGTTGTACGAGCCCCAGGCCAGAGTGCCGTGGCTGTGCAAAGAGCCTGTCAGAGCTATGAACCATCACATCAAACAAATGAATGTTAATCTCTGCTCAGAGAGGGTTTCAAATGCTGTTGCACAGGGCTGGAGGTGGCAGAGCTCCTGTTTAACCTGGGCAGAGAGCAGCCAAGGGGAGGGCTGCTGAGCAAAGGAAGCAGCAGATGCAGATTCAACAGCAGATAAAATAACTGGACCAGCAAATTCACAGCAAAACCCTGAATGTTTTCTGTGCTGAGCCAGCCACAAAGCCTTGTGTTAAAGAAACAAATCAGACTTAGGAAAGAGGAAAAATTAAACCCAGAAAGGCAATGCTAGTGATACATAAAGAAAAGCCAGGGGCTGGAACTGAAAGATTTGCTGCACGTTCACCTGAGGACCTCTGGATGGGCCTGAGAGGTGGAGGTGAACAGGAGTGCTGTCAGCAGGTGCCTTGCACCCAGCAGCACAGACAGGGCTGCCCCGGGCCAAATGGCCAGGATAGGGCTGAGAGAGCCCCTTTACCCTCTCAGGGGCCCATGGGAAGATGTTGTTTCCAAGCATATGTCTGTCTCACCAAGAGCCAGAGCTTCAGCCTGGCCGCTCAGCCTCTCAAAGCATTCCCCTGCAAATCTGGGCTACCACAGCAAGGCACCAGTAGCCTGCAGTGTCTGAAAACAGTACCAAAAATGGGACCTCAGGTCTCCCTCTGAGCAGAGGGATTTGGGTAAAGGTGGTGGGACAGATGAGTTGAAGAAAAACTGGCAAAGATTCATTTTGCACAGAATGTTGTACAAAACAAGGATTTAAAACCAGTTCTCCCTCTCTGCAGAAGCATTTGTCATTCATATAAAAAGGGTTATGATTAAAATCACATTCATAAATGGGAAAGGGGACAACTTGCTAATCCTCACTCTAAAAGGGAGGGAAAGCAATTTTGAGGGGGGGAAAAAAAGGAAATTAAGTAAGTTATAAAACAAGATAGTGGCAGCTGGTGACAGCTTAGGACAGTCTGTCAGTTCATCCGCTCAAAATCCTCCTGTGTAATGGAGATGTCTGCCCAGGCACCCTGGCCTTGATGCTGCACTCAGAGCCACAGGCTGGGTGACTGTGCAGAGATCTTTGTTGCCTGCCTGCCCTCATCTTCTGGGGTTCTGTCTCCTACAGAGGTGAAGCCCTCTGCACTGGGCAGGGTATTGCCTTATTTTTCGAGCTCTCACTTGCACACCCCTGCCTTTGCCTTAATGGGGTTTCTAAGCGCTACAGCCAGGTACCTAAAGAGGTAAAGCACTTATTCTCTGCTACTGAGATTCACAATTAGGCACTGTAATACTACAAACAGTTGAACAGTCAGAGGAGACCATCTGATTATGCCATAAAAAATGTCATTAAAATGTTGGATTTAAAAGAAAAACCCTTAGATCTGGAAAAACTCATTAAAAAGTCATTATTAGGTAGAACCACCATAGCAGAAGGAGGTGGGTGTTTGGGTAATGGACCTTGCATATGCACAGAAGGACCTCCTGGTGATGCCATTATGATGCCAGATTACAGTGGCTAAACAATTTCAGTGCCAATCTACGGAGACCCCATTGAGTTACAGAAATAAAGCAAGGTTCTGCTGTGCAGACGTCCCGCTACTTATTACAAAAGTAAGAAAAGAAATAGATATACATTGCTATGGTTTTATTCTGCACCAGAGGTTGTCTCATAAAGTGAACCTCCCACCTTTTTCAGGGTTCCTGTGTGCCAGCTGTCAGAGGGTGCTGCAAAACAGCATGCACTATCAGTACAGAGCACACACCAGCAGCACGCGCTGGGCAGGATGTCTCAGCAAGGGATAATACACTTAAATACACTGAGGCATTTTTAGTCTACCATCAGCAAATGGGTAGGTGCATAGAAAAGAAACATATCATATTTTGCTAATAAAAACTGCTTGCTTTGAGTGTTTGGTGTAGCCTCTACCCTGTCCTCATGAGGAGACAGGTACACCTGGTGCACTGCAAGGAGTCTGACTGTAGTTTGCTAGAGAGAAAAAAACCCACATTTACTTACACTGGTCACCACCGTAGCTTCCATCCATCAGGGACCTGTAGCCAAAGAATGTGCCCAAATCTGTTAGTTGTTGTTTTTAACAAAAATGTTTGTTGCACACAAAGTCACAGATGTATTTAATGCAAGTAAAGCCTTTTGGTTTCCCAGCTGAACCCCATTCAGCTGTGGAGGTTGATGGAGGGACTGGAGGGCCCTGGAGACCTGCAGTTCAAGGTCAGAATCTGAGCCAGTGTGTGATGCTTCTAGCTGTGACTCTGCTGTCTGCCCTGAAAATGCTCTCATGTACATGAAGTAAAACATCTTTGATCGAGGTATGCAAGTGCCTGGTCTCAAAAATTCCCAAATCAGTAAAAGATAAGGTAACATAGAACCCTTTTCTTTCCTGTCCTGCAACTGAGGGTGCCCTGCTCCATGCAGATGTGGCAGCCCTGGCACAGCAGCAGGAAGCCCAGTGTTGCACGTTGTGTGCACCTGGAATTTTTTTCTGGACAACCTCTGCTTCCCATTAGCCTGTCACTGACAGTTTACATCTATTTTACAGAAAACTAGTAACCATACCATCATGGTAGCTGGAATAGAATCTACTAAAAAAAAATCCACTCTCAGGACAAAAAGACTGAAGCTTCCTTTGTTTTCTATTTCCATCCAGCTGCAATCATCAGGAAAAAAACTGCAAAACTCAGGCAGGTTTACTGTTAAACACAGAGAAACTCGCGAAGCCATCCTCCAGTTCACGGGGATATTCTTCTACCCATTTTCAAACCTTCTGGCATATTCACAGGAAAGGTCACCATAAACTGGTTGCTCAGTCACCTGTGTTGCAGTGACCCAAATCCTTATGCCCACTGGCAGCCAAGTTGCTGCATTTCTTCAGCAAGAATTTAGGGTAAAGGACCTCACTTCTTGCTGCGTTTGTCTGGGAGAATCTTCCTCTGGGCTTCAGAAGTATTTCGTGTGCTCACAGAGGTAACCATTGGCCAAGGGAGGAGCTACCAAACTGCACATAAAGTGCAGGCTGTTGTTCCACTTTTAAACATATTTCTAATATTCCAATAACGGTGTAACTAAGCATGTAATTAAAGTGGAGCCAAGTTTCTCAGAGCATAACTTTCCAAGTTAGCTTTGCCCATAGCCTGAAATAGCTACATGCAGGCAAAGCACCGTTTGAGGAGAAAACCTTTGCTAGGAGCGCTTGCCTGAGAGCAGCCCCAACCCAGGTGGCTCAAAGGAAAGGCTGGCCTTTTGCCAGGATTTGTCCTGTTCTTTGGATTAATTCCCAGAGTAATTTCAGGAAACTTCCTGGACCTTCTGCATTAAAAAACACCTTTTGCTATAAAAGGTTAAGCTTTAAAATACCCACTGGGGAACAGACCTTGGAAGGAATTGGCATTACAGGCCAGTAATTGTTGGCCCAAGGAGGAAGAAGACTGAATGGCCGTAAGACATAACACCTCTCCTTCCATTTCCTTGGGCCCCTTTCTCTTCACTTACAATAAAGGAACTCATAGTGCTAAGTTAAGACAGATTACCTGGGTTTCCTCTGCAATATACAGGCTATTTAGTGAAGTGGTGAGCAAAGGTGTGAATTCAGCCGAGGTTACCAACGTGGACAAGCTGTGCTTGGATTTGCATGGAATCTACTCATCTACCACATCTGCAGTGTGAAGCTGGTTGTGTGGACCTGACTGCTGCATCCAGGCCAAAAGTACCACTAACTTAAGCTTTTCACCCTGATTTCTTCAGGGAGGAGAGCATCACTGCAGGAAGACTCTTGCTTGGTTTGTTGAGACCAATGACCGTCTGTCAAAGGATTCCTCACCAAAGGGTCTAATAACACAAAACCTCAATTACGGCTTCAGATCCCACTGTAAGATTTAGCTGCATTTGCTTTGGTTGCTGTTAAATGTTAAGAAAAAAATGGAACAAATGGGAACTGCCTTCATGCCCTTAGGGGTGCAGATGTGGAATGAACACAATTAGCACAGAAAGGGGACTCTAGATGCAAATGCAGGCCTGTATTTATTTGCTGTTATTGTGGAACCCTATATGCCATATCTATACTTAAAATTGCTAATTTTAAGAATTCAGAAAATCATGCTAGGCATAAAAATATCAGGACACTCTGTTAGAATTAATTACATTATTGACAAAATTAATTGGTTACATTCTACTTTGAAGGTTTTGGTTAATCTCAACTCAGGTTTTTAGGGCTTTTTGTGTTATCAGGAAGAAACCTGGATAGAGTAATGTAAACATGGACCATAGAAGTAGGGCTGAAAGAGATACTGAAAGAGATACTGAGACCAAAGCTGACCCTTTGTTCTGATGGTTGGATTCTGTGCTCCTTAAATCACTTCTGCCAGATGTTGGTTTGGCCAGTTCTTAAATATCTCCAGACATCTTTGCAGAGATGCCATGATTGCAATTTATTCCCATTTGTGACAGAAATTGTAAGTCTGAATGGAGAGTGGGTGGGATAGTCCAGGAGAAAGGGCAGAAGAATGGCAGGGGTTAATAGCACCTTTCTTAGCAGGTCATCAGAATCCCATCTGCAAGCAGTTTCTCCAGACATCGAGAATAAAAACACAAGGAGATACTTAACACAGGGGACAGCCTAGGAGCAGACTAAGAAAAGTCATCTAGAGGTGATCTCTTAATGCAATCCAAGTTGGAGGTCAGGGTGGTGGGTGCAAAGGATGGCTCGTGCAGAGACATCCTAGTAATCAGGGAAGAGAAAAAAAGCAGGTGAGGAGTGGGCTAGGCTTTTGTGCTGAGCACCTCCCACCCAGCATCACTCACATGCCCAGGGCAAGATCTGGGGGCTTGTAGTTTTCGTCACAGCAGAAAAAAGAGAGCACATTTACATGAATGACAACTGATGACATCAAATGTATTGACAACAAATTCAGCACTAGAAGCCACTCTCCTGTGTCCACATAATCAAGTCCCTGTGACGTTGAGGTAGATACACCTGCTGTGAAATGAAACTCCAGTGACACAAAACAATTAGTGGCAACTGAATCTCTGGCATGTGAATATTCATCATCAGCCACTACCCAGGAAATGGGCAGTTTAAGCAAGCTTAATTTATCAAGAAAACCATCACCTGAGGACTAATATTTTCTTTATTCTATTATTCACATATTAAGATTACATATGGAATAGGCATGATCTTCAGTTCACACACATTCTATGACTTTGCAAGCAGGGGCTCCTGCAGTGCTCTCAACCTCCTTCCCTCAACCTCCTTCTTTGCAAAGGCACCTTTTCTAGTTTGGGGTAATTTCACTAACCTGTTGTAGAAGATGGAACTGTGGTGCTGTAAAATATCTTTGCTCCTTAGCATCAGGCACTAATCCAGTGCTGTGTGCCAAAATCACAGTGATGGGCACTTAATTTTCTACTGCTGTGAGTAAATCTAGACGTTCAGAAAAATGTTCCTAATTGCTGATTGGTTTTGATGCATTTATGGGTTTTGTATCTCTGCTGAAAATTAAAGTCCAGCCTCTCAAATACAGGCAATTCAATTTTCATCAATATCAGGCTTGATGCCTGCAAGTTTACAGTCTGGGGTAACAATAGGCTGGAGCATAATACCTTGGTACCTCATTTACCATCACTTGGTTCCTTTAGGCCTCAAGTGTCTGCGTTATTAGTCCAACAGTTTTATGGGTTTACACAGTCCTTTATGAGCTGCTAATTACTTGATTGTGCTGAACTGTTGTAGGCTGTGGTATTTTGTATAACACTGCCTGCCGGTGCACTGCTGTGAGCTCTGCAGGGCAGCCGGGCACACAGCCCCAGCTTAGCAAAGCTACTTGACCAGGTGGCTGCAGCACGAGGTCATCCCTGGATGCATTCTTTCCTGGATGCATTCTTTCCTGGATGCATTCTTTCCAGGTGCACCTATCATGCCCCAGCATCCATCCATCGCAGCCTTCCTTGTAAGCCCAAAGCAGTCAGAGTAGAGACCTGGCAGCTTGCTCTGCCCAGCGTGGGGGGTCAGCACAGAGGCTGTGGTGCTTCCAGGGTGCCTTGTGGCCCCAGCACACACTGGCCATGCAGGCAGTACTCCTGGTTTGCTCAGCAGCAGGAGGACACACATGCTGATGTGCAGCTGGGCCAGGGCAAGAAGACAGGTGGCAAGGGTGGGCAGGATGTGTCCTGGAGAAGAAGGGATCCCTGGGAAAGCTGGGGGGGGATGCCACAGCCCTTGAGTGAGGGTGTCCAACCTGTCACTGTGTGCTTGCCCAGCACTGCATTGCTTTGGGAGGTACTTCTTTCTGACAGGTTGCACCAATACCAAGGCTATTTCTTGTGTATATAGTGCTGATCGCTCCAGAACGTGTTACACACAGTGCCCAACGTGCCAAACTCAGCACTGCTTCCATGACTGCCAATACCTTACCTTCACATGGAGAGGGCAGTGCAGAGCCCAGCCCCTGAAGTGGTATAAAAGCTGCATGGAAAGTTACGATTTGAGCATTGTTTGCTTTAACCACAGAGACTACTAATAAATGTTATTAATAAGTGTTAATGTTACTACCACTGTCTGGGAAGTGGAAGGCACAGGTATGTCAAACACACTAAACTCAGGACTGCTGCTGAGACCCAGAGGCAGGGATAACACCAACAAGCTTTGTGCCACCAAGCAAAGCACAGTCAGGGAGACCATCCCATAGGGCAGGTAGTGGAATAGATGGAGCCCTTTCACTTTTTGCAAGCTTGCACACAAGCCATGGCTCTTCAGGTGATATTTTTCAACTCTACCCTGCACCATCTTTCTGATGGTGCTCAGCACAGAGAAATAAGGCTTGGCATGGCTCCAGCCATCAGCAGACATCTGGAAACTTTGTCTGGCATGGCTTTTAGCAGGGGAGAAGCTCCAGCCTCAGAGAGAGTAGCGGGAAGTCACTCCTGCATCTCACAGAGCTGGGACCTCCCTGAGCACTGGAAAACTCCACAGAAAATTGTAACAAACAGCCCAATAAAATTGTTATGTTCGCTGTTTCTCATTTCCAGCTTGGATACATCAGAGGTTGTATCAGACTGTACTGAAGCAGCATGCTGTTGCAAAAAAAGCATAAAACCAGCACCAAACATTTCA
>QWTY01046333.1:0-15955 GCA_008033365.1 Pseudorectes ferrugineus
CATCCATTTGCTGAAATCGTAGAACCAGAATGGCTTTGGTTGGAAGGAATCTTAAAGCTCATCAAATTCCACCTCCTGCCATGGGCAGGGACATCTTCCACTATCCCAGGTTGCTCCAAGCCCCGTTCAACCTGGCCTTGAACGCTATGTGTGAATTGAACTGTAATTCACATACAGATGTGAATTTCGCACATGTAATGTGTGATCTCATTTCACATATATAGGAAATTCACACACATATTCACATATATATATTCCCATATATAATACCTTATAACGTAGTAATTGTCTATTTGGATTTTAAATACGTAGAGGTGGATTTGTGTACTTTTTTTTTAGATTGAGGATGAAACTCAAGTCTCTCGAGCAACCCAGGGTGAACAAGATAACTACGAGATGCACGTGAGAGCTGCAAACATTGTGAGTAGCACTGTCCTGTCCAGATCTGTGGGCAGCACCTCCTGCAAGGGCTGTCGGGTTCATTACTGGATCTTTATAACATTCCCAAGGACTGCTGCCAGGAGAGTAACCTGATATTTGCGGTGGCTGGGGAAGGCTAGGTCAGAATTCTGTCAGAATCCTCATGTAATGTGGGAGTTCGTATCCAAAGTTTGGCCTGAAGGAGCAGCTGGGGAGATCTTGGAACTGGAGCAAAGCTCTGTTCTGATGTGTGATTTTTCTCGCTGCTGCAAGGTCCGAGCTGGCGAGTCCCTGATGAAACTTGTGTCTGACCTGAAGCAGTTCTTGATCCTCAATGATTTCCCCTCTGTGAACGAGGCCATCAACCAGCGCAACCAGCAGCTGCGGAGTCTGCAGGAGGAGTGTGACAAGAAGCTGATTGCACTGCGGGATGAGATCTCCATTGACCTGTACGAGCTAGAAGAAGAATATTACTCTTCCAGGTACAAATAGGGCAGTGGACTCTGCCTTACAACTCTAGGCCTTTTTGGGGTAGTTAGTCCAGACCATCAAGTAGCCCTTATGGTGTTGAGAATGTTCCCAAAAATTTTTATTCCTATTTTTAATTAGGTCAAACTCTTTTTCTGCAACTAAAGTGACTGCCTTTTCCTTGTAGATATCCTACAGGGTATAAATGTCCTGGTGAAGGAGGTGTTCACAGCATCCCAGGTTTGATAGGTAATTTCCTTAGGTTTCTGTTGTAATCATTAGAAAAGGAGATGAATTCCCTTGGGGGAAATCCTTCTGAAGGAGCCTCTGGCTCTCTCCCTACAGAGACCAGCTTTCTGAGCTGGGTCCTGATGTCACCACACCTTCGTGGTGAGTCCTTTCACAAGTGACCTGGTCACACATTGTGCCTTTTCCTTCACAGTCCACTGCCCCCAGCTGCCTCCAGTCCTGCTGGGGTCAACATTTGCAAGGAGCAAACAAACTTGCTGTTTCATTGCATCATGAAGTATTGTGATAGGATTTTCTAAGGAATGACTTATTACTGATTTGTTTGTGGGATTTTTAGTATTTTTAAAAGCCTCTTACTTAGCAAACAGACTTTGGAGAATTCAGACACTTTATCTTTTATTTTTTTCGTTATGCACTCCAGCACTTCTAGTTAATGATGCAGTAAATGAAAGCAGAAGAAAACAAATGTAAACCTGGTTATTTTGGCTGCACTTTCCAAGCTAAATGAAGTCAGTGCAATAATTCTAGGACTTTTAAACAAAAATTTAACTTTAAAAAATCTTATTTAAAATTTCAATGACCAGGTTTTCTACGTTTGACTTTTCCTTTTTTTCTAAAAATGCTGAATGCCTATAACCCCAGCTAAGTCAACTAAATTGCTCAGTATCTTTGATAGTAAGGCCATTGTTTATGAGTAATATATGTATTTTAAGAGTAAAAAGATAATAATATGACACAGCTTAGAGGTAAAAGTTTAGAGTTGTTTTTCAAACTTAGTTTTTTAAGGAGGTTGTGATGATCACAAACCCAAGCACCTGTCCTGTGCTGGTAGGTGCTGATAGGTCCATGACATAGCAGTGAGCTTATCCAAAGGGATGTGGTGTGGGATGAGAGTGCCCCACATGTGCCAGGCGTGCTTCCCTCACCCTGTCCCCAGACTGCCACCACTGTGTGCTGGTCACTCACTTTTGGACTGAGGGGTTCTGACCATGCTGGCATGGTCTGTTCACCTGCCTGGCCCCAGGTGCCACCTAAAGCAACTCTTGCTAACAGAACTCACATGGAAGCACAAATGTTGGTGTACATCAAATGGATTTGCCTTCCTGCTCTTTCTTATTGGTCCTGAGGTGAGGAAACCTGGCAACTCTGCAGAGCTGTGATCTGACACTTGTGATCATGTAGCACTTGGTCGTTTGCTTTTAGCACTCCCTCCCTTCCTGTGCTCTTTCCTGTCTTTTTCTGCACCAAAGAAATTGTGTCTGTGTAAATACAGAAACAGTAATTTATTCAAAGTCCTTTTATAATTAGAATACTACAATATTTTTAATGAAAACTTCTTGTCTAATGTGGGGGAAGGGTTTCTGTTATGTCATAGCCATGTTTCAGTGGCTGTAAACACAACAGCCTGTTTGCCCCCAAAGGGGAGTTCCTTGCTGTCCTGGGAGCACAGGGCTGCCTCTCAGTTTTGGGGTCAGGTGTTTGCCAGGCTTTTTATGTGCACGTGGGGCTTTTGATGAGACCCAAAAGCAGATCCTTGAAACTAAACCCGAGAAGATAGTCCTGAAGGAATCTTTGCTTTCCTGCCCTGTGTTCAAGTAGTTTCCTAGAGCTGTCCCTCTGTACTCAGACTGGCTGGGTGCCTCAGGGGAGCAGTGAAGTCCCTTCCATGCCCTGAGGAGCCCTCCCAGGACAGAGCAGCAGGCTGGCCAGTACTCCTGGGGGCTGTGCAGAGCTGCTCACTGATCCTGACTTTTGAGGAGTGTTACCTGAGAGGTGGAGCTTAGACTCTGGAACTGTTCTAACTGGGGCAGCAGGAGAAACAGTCATGCTTCTGACCCAGCTAAAATGTGCTTGGTAACTCCCCTGCCCTGCTGTGTGGATGCTGTGGTCAGGTTCTCCTGGGAAATCGTGGCCTGAGGTCCATGACAGAACAGGAGTTGTAGTTCTGCTTCAGTCCTGAAGGTCTTTGTTAACTGAACCCAGCTCCACTGTTGGGGGCTGATTTTCCAAGGAATTTTACGGAGGCCCCAGATATAAAACTGTATCCACTGCCTTCTCACTTCTCCTGCAAAGCCAACTGGGTGATGCTGCCAGAAAAGAGCTCAGCTTGCAACTAGTGCTTTGTGTGCTTGTTCCCCAAAGTGGTAACTGCAAGTCCAGCTTGCCTTCTCTCATCCTAACCCCCAGACCTGCATTTGTGTTCCATTGCTCTGAGATCACAGGAGCTGTCTTGAGTGTGGGGTTAAATCTCACATTTTTCATGTTTGTGCAATATGAACTGTCTCATATTTCTATACTTAAAATATTTCCCTAAGCATCAATCCATACATTACAAATGTAAATAAAGCTGCAACAACAAAATCACTTGACCCATTGGGTTTGTTTTTCTCTGAATGCAAGCTGCTTTCTGCTCCAGCACTCACTTTGTCTTGGGTGTCTCTTGTGTGTGCAGCTCCTTCTTCTCTTTGGGATTTGTGTTGGTTTTGTTCCAGTTCCTTCCATGTTTCTTTTTAGTTTTGGCCCTTCCACATTATATTTTCCTCAGAGCACGGGCAAGAATTAGCCCGTTGTTTAAAAACCTTATTTTCCCACACTGCTGGTTCATCCAGTGTTGGAATCCAGCCAGCTGCTTTTAGAAGCACTGTTAGCTCAGGCTCTTTGGGAAAAGGCAGGAGCTATCAGTACTTTATAATAAATTGGGAAGCTTCGATGGAAGATCCAAACCTCTGGAGCACTTTTTTGGAAGGGCAAGGGTGCAAATAGTTTTCTTCTTTATTGTGACAGGGACAGTCCCCAAAACAATTGTGGTAGTTTTTTTGCTGAAGTGAAATTTAGAGCAGGATTTCTATTTTTTTCCTCACATAGGTTGCAGTCTGATTCCAAGTAAAATAATTGTGGGTAAGGTCTATGTCTCACTCACCAGTAGCAGAACTGCCATATTTTGGGGTGCCAGGACTTCAGCTCGGATCTTCTCAGAGACTTGGAGTGTCTGGATTAGCATTGAGCCTCTGTTTCATTTTGCAGCAACAGTTCTGTCTCTGAAATTGCCCCGATCCTCATCGGCCCCACGAGGTTCAGGACCAGCCCTTAAGGGGGGTGGGTCTTAGAGAAGGCCGGTGTCACACGACTTGGGATGATTTCATGAACACAGACCTTACACCCAGCATTTTTTTTGCCATTTTCTTAATGTTTTGCTTCTGTCTTGCTCCCTTCACCCTTTCCATCCCTCCCTTCCTCTGTCACCACACCTGCTCTCTCCTCACTGGGGTTGGTTGTTCTGGAAAGCTACAGTCTGTGTGACAGCAATGATCTCCCACTGTGCGAAGCCTACTGGAGAGAAGACTTTTCCACGCTGTCCCCCGAGAGCCTCTCGATGCCTCTGGCAGCTGCCACAGCAGAGCAGAGCGTTGCCACCTCGCAAAGTTCCACCCCGTCTCACCCGCACGTGAACGGGCACGGGGCGGGCCCCGCCGAGCATTCCTGAAGAGGATCCGCTGCTGCCGGGCGCGGTTCATCCCGTGATGACCCTGCCGCGGCACCGCGCTGCTGGAAGTCTTCCTCCTGCTGTGCTGAGCAAGGGGCTCCTGCTGTCGGGAGGAGGCACTGGAGCTGTGCTGGCAGGGTTCTGCTCCCTGCATGGCTGCAGTGCTTCCTCCACGCCAGGACCTTGCCAGGAATGTTCCTGTCCCATAAGAGATAGAGATAAGTAGACACAAAGTGGATCTCGTTATAACAAGTTAGAGTCAGGTTTGCTTTAACGTGATAGTTACGTGTAGAATTCATTAGAAGTCCAGTTTGTTTCCATGTGAGTGTTGGGAGTTGAATTTCTTTGGGATAAACTTGAGCCAAATGTGGGGGCAGTGAGTGTGCTGGGGTTTTTACTCTGCTTCCCAAGGTTATTGACATTCTGGCTGCTTTAAAGCTCTCTCAGGATGGCATCCAACAACCTCTGGTCTACTGTAAAGTCTTATAGTATTTTTACACAACAGTCTTCACTGTCAAAATGCTTTACAAACTTGAACTCTTGGTTTGGGAAGTGGCTCCCAGGAGACCCTTATGGAAGAGCAGTGTTCCCCCCTTGGAAGAGGAACAGGCAGACAGGGATCAGACTGAAGGATCAACGATGCCACTTGCTCAAAGCCACAAAGAGAAGCAGTGTCATGCTTTAATCAGTTGATTCCTTCTTCAGTGTTTACACAGAAATTCCTATTAACAGTCTGAGCTAACATGAAGCCACTCTTTATGTTGTCTTTTAGTTTTGTCTAATGAAAACATCTTGAGAGCAGTGAGGGATACTCGGTTACTCTCAGTTTCCTTCCAAAGAAACACATTTGGTGCTTGGTCTGCAGCTGTTCAGCAGCTCAGCACATCTTCTGTCCTTTCCTTTTGTGGTGGCTCTGCCTGGGCTCGAGCTGTGCAGCCGAAAGGGAGATGCCACTGAACTGGAACACTGTCACCACAGCTCGGTGTCACAGGCACCACAGAGCCACCAGTGCATTCCAACAACTGAGCTGAGCTTCCCCAGCTTCCTGCTGTAATGTCTCATTTCTTAGGATGTGAATTTTATTATTATTTTTTGGTTTCTTTTTCTTCCATTCCATTTATTTTTGTAATTAGGTGATTTAATAAAACTGACTGTTTTGTATAATTTTTAAGGCGTGTGTTTTCAGCCACGAGGCTTTGTGAAAGTGTCACAATATAAGCGTGCACATGCAATGGGATGAGCGTTGCCTTGCAGGCTGTGAAAACCCTGCTCCCTGCAGCTGTTCCCCTACGGGGGCTGCAGAAACCATCACGAAACTCGCCCGTGCTCTGGGGACCGCACCCCCGCGCAGGGGGACGCTCGGGTTTGTCCTCCAGCAAAGGGAGGTTTTGCACTGAAGGCTTTGGGAGCTGCGGCGGAGGCGAACCGGGGGCTGCGTGCGGGGCTCCGGGATGGTGGCTGGAAGGAACGGGGGTCGCGGGGCGCCCCGCAGCCCCCCAGGAGAGCCCCGAGCACCCCCGGTGTGGTGAGGGACCCCATCGGTCCGCGCTGGCCGTGCCGAGCCCGCGGCAGCCCCGGCGGGGGCGGCTCCTGGCCCGGCGGCCGCGGCCGCTCCGTGCGCCCGGCGCTGCCGTCACTTCCCGGCCGGCGCGCTTCCTCCATCACTTCCTGCCGGGCACTCCAGGAGGAGGGGACTGCGCCTCTGGGTCCGGGTCCGGGGCGGCAATGGCCAGCCTGGCCGCCCAGGACTCCTACCTGCAGGGCTTGGCCAGGAGGGCCGGCGTGCAGCACGCCCCGGAGTCGCGGAAGAGGAAATTTGGTACTGGAACAGTAACGCTTCGGTTCTGCCCTCTCCGGCCGGTTTGTGGGAGGCTGGGCGCGACAGCCGTGCCCCCACGGGGTGCTGGGCCCGGGGTTGTGCCGTTTTATAATAAAAAACCAATCTGTTGAAACACGCAGCTCCCGAACACGTTGTGCACATGGTACTGGGAGCCCTGGAAATCAATGGTCTCCATTCACTGTGGTGAAGGATGTGGGAGAGCTGGTGTTTTACGGAAGTGTGCGAGGATGTTTGGTCTATTTAAATAAATCCTCGAACGTATAATTTTTGAACATTAAGATATGTCATTGCAATGCTGGAACTTTAGTGTTCAGTAATAACTGAATGTTATGAGTGGGAATGTAACATTGTCCTCTTTTGTTTAATTTGGTTTTGCCTTCTAGTATCTAAGCCAGGCCAGCCCGAGGATGCTGGCAGACAGGTCAAGAAACAGAAGAAAAAGAAGCCCAGGAAGCAAGCTGAGAAGAAGAATGCTCCCTCAGCCAAACAGGTGGTTTCTAACACCAGTAAACCCACTCCAGGACAGAAAGCAGCCCCTCAAGCCAGCAAATCATCTCTGCAGGGTGGTACACAGAACAGAAATGAGAGTGTGGCTACAGGTAAGAATTCCAGCTCTGCCGTGTTCTGATTAAAGTGACCTGGGCTGAGCTGGCTGCTTTTCATTCACTTCACGCAAGTGTGGTTTGGAAAGCCTGAATTGAGGACATCTTTGCTTATCCTCTGTACCCCGGAAGCTTTTGCCTATGGACATGAATTTGTGCCATCACCACTGGGTGGCTCTCTGGAAACGGTGTTTAACTGAGCTGCAGAGGTTTTGTGCATGTGAGTAACTTTGGGAATTACACGTGGATGCAATCCCTGTCCTGCCAGCTCAGCTTTCCTTTATGACAATGAAAAGCCAGATCACAGAGAAAAGATATCCTGAGCCTCTCTGTTCCACAAACTTGGTACTTGTCTTTGGCTTGCCAGGCAGCCCCAGGGCATGCCAGGCCACTGCTGGCAGTGTTGAATGATAAAAGAGGAAATTCTAAAGAAACCAATGAAATAGAAACTCTGGGTTTGTTTGGATTTTCCGTTCCATTCACAGCATCTAAAGAGTTCCCAGAGTTTTTCCCATAGCCAGAGAAAGTGCTTCTGTTTAGTTGGTGCTGCTTTTTAAGTATTTTTATTTTCTCCCTCTCAGTCTCAGGAAGTAAAAGTGAACTGAGTTCCCCTTCTGTTTCTGCAATCAGTCTGTTGCGTCAGAGACTCCACGAGAAGATTAAAAAGGCTTCTGGACAGGTATGGGAACTCTGAATGTGTATCCATATGTGTGTTTATGCACTATAAATCCTCCCCAGCCTCCCAGGGGATGTGGGGACAGGATCTCACAGGCTCAGGGTTTGAGCTGATTCCATCTCATAAGGAATTGCCTGTAGGTATTGTCACGTGACCTGTGTGTGTTCTTTGGACAAACCTGTGAGAAAAGGTGGGGTCAGCTTGGATGAGAACATGCCTTTGGTGATTTTTAGGAAAAACACAGAGCACTGAGAAACTGAAAGGAAACAGCTACGGACTGTTGAGGGAGAGCAAAGGGTTTGAAGTGTTATCACTGTGTTTGGCATCTCTAGCAGCTGAGACATCACAGCTTCACATTACAGGTGGTGCTTCTTAGGAGAAGTTTGAAATCAGGAACTTGGGGACAGCCCACTTTTAATTCTGCTTTATTCTTTTTAAGGCTTCTCATTCATGTCCATCCCTTTCCTTAGGATAATGCCAAAGAATTAACTCCTGCAGTCCTGGAGAAGAGGCAGCGAAGGAAGTACGAGAGAGAGAGAAAGAAGCGCCGGCGAAAGGAGTTGAAGATGAAGGCAAAAACGGAGAAGAAAGAAACTGAGGAGGTACCAGCAGAGCCAGAAATCAAAAAGGAGGAGAGCAAAGCTGAGATTGTCTTCAACAGGGTTGAAGTTCATGAAGAGAATGAGTTGAACAAGATCCAGAAGAAGAAAGAGAAGAGGAAAGCGGTGAAAGGCAATATCACTCCTCTGACAGGCAAGAACTACAAGCAGCTGCTGAGCAGGCTGGAGACCAGGAAGAATAAGCTGGAGGAGCTCAAGGAGAAGGACGAGAAGAAAGCTCAGGAGCTGGAGACCAAGATAAAATGGACAAATGCTCTGTATAAGGCAGAAGGGGTGAAGATCCGTGACGATGAGGAGCGTCTGAAGGAGGCCCTGAAGCGCAAGGAGAAGCGGAAAGCCCAGCGCAAGAGGCAGTGGGAGGAACGGACTGTGAGGGTGGTGCAAAAGATGCAGCAGCGGCAGGACAAGCGCCAGAAGAACATCCAGAAGAAGAAGAAGGAGAGGATAGAGAAGAAGAAAGCCAGGGCCCGGAAGAAGGGCCGAGTTCTGCCAGAGGACTTGAAAAAAGCTGGGTTAAAGTGAGAGGGAGGCAGCCGCTCCTGGCATTGGGGTTCCAGGGTGGGGTGTCCGTCTGTCACGCGGGGCTGTGTGCCACTGTCCCAGGCTGTGGGGCAGGCACTGCCACAGCTTCCCAGCCTCATCATATTAAAAAAACAGTTGTATGTTTGTTAATAAAGTTTTCTATCCCAAAGAAACCCCCTCTGGCTGATCTCTAATAGGAATTATTATTTTTCTAAAGGGGAAGTGTCAGTTGCTGCCACTTCCACTTATGGGCAGCACAGTGTGTTCTTTGCATCCCCTGGGAATGGGGAGGAGGAAACAAAAAGGCAAAAAGACCAAACATGGGATTTATCTCAACACAAAGACACTGCAGGTGTTGTAAAACCATTGCTTAATACGAACTTAGATGATGCCTTTGGAAAGTGCATCTTGGATACATTTGTCCTCCCCATCACAAGGAAACTGGAAATAATTGTCAATTTTAGGCAATGCTGTTCATGTATCTTTTAAGTTATGTTTTATCAGCGTTAGGTCAATATAGACATAAACACACACATGTAAACGTGCATGGATTTATTGTGGATCTAACTGATCTTTTTGGATCATCCATAGGACACACTGATTGATCTTGATGGTAGAAGGATTGGCTCCAAGTCTATTTTTGGCAGTAATAAAAAATTTGGCAAAAAAATTAGATTTCTGGCAACCACAGGTACCTGCAAGGGTTTCTTCTCTCTGCAGTTCATCAGTGCAAAATTGTATTTGGTTGCTGCCAATTTTGTCCTTTATTGTTGTTTATACAGAAATACAAATGGAAATTTGAGCAGCCCTTTGCCCAGCTCAGGAGAGAAAGTACAGCTTGGCTGCTGGCAGTTCAGCCTGGGGAAGATTGGTGGGAACAATCCGTCCAGAAAATAAAGCAACTCTGCCCCTGAGATCAGTCAAACCTTGCTGATGCCTTCCTGATCTTGGTTGGTGTGAACAGATAATTTGTACTGAGATCAAGATATGTTCTAAATTGAGTCCAGTCGAATTCTCGGTTCTCTCGGTGTGGTGCATTGGAAGAAGCTCTTTTTTGCCCTGTCAATAAAGCTGATGAATGTGCAGTGAGCGGATGCAGGCTGTGCAGTGCCTCCCAGCTGGATCCCTGCCAGAGCCCAGGTAACTCCGTGGTGCAGCTGTAATGTGAGACTCTGCAAAGCCAGGAGCCCGGGCAGTGGATTTGTGCTGAAGTTCGTGTTCAAGCCTCAGGTGTGACCGAACACATTCGTGTCACGGGAGCCAAAGGCAGCCTGTTCCACACTGGAGTCCAGCGAGGAAACCTCTCCTTGGGCACAGATGGAGCCCTCCCCATGGATATCTTCTCTTTCTGAACAACCCTGCACTCACAGCTCGCCACTTCAGCTGTAGAAATCTGAAATACACGTTTGGAAATGTGAAATAGCTGCTCTGCAAAGAATATTTTCCATGGAATGGTCTACAAGTGAGGTATTTATCAGCTGTCCAGAATGCTTTCCAAGCAGGGCTTGAAGATAAAGTAGTGCTTTGTTCTGGGAGGTCAAGCAAGTTCGTTTGGGAGTAACAGAGCTACTTTCAGCCATATCCCTTTTAAAAAACTCTCTGAACAAATTCGAGGAACCTGAGTAACTATTAAAAATGCTTTAGCTGTGATTTCTGTTTGGTTGGAGATTCTGTCATTAGCTGCAATCACATCCATTTCATTTTTGTTTGTATTCATGGTAAGATGTAAATCAGTTGAGGTAAATCTCAGTGAGATGGTTTTAGATGCAAAAGATGTTCCAATCTCAGCTGGCTCCAGTGCTCTGGCAGGTTTGTACCACAGAAACTGAAGCAAAGGGTGAATGCATCAGCTGTGGTCCTAATGATGTAATAGTTCAAAATATGTGTATTTCTCTTCCTGAGGGATTAGATGTTTACTCTGTAAAAGACACATGGAAGTACTCTATGCCCATTACAACAGCTGAAACTGCACTAAAATAACCAGAACACACACATCTTTTTTTATTCTGTGTTAATTTTACTGTCCAATTTGAGGATAACTATTAGTCCCCTTTCTTCTCTCTGTTTTTATCCTCTGTCCTTCCCCATCACCCAAGTTCTGTGCTATCAGCCTCTGTATGCCAGGGAGATAAGAGCATGGGTCAGGTGCAGAAAGTGGGAATCCCCAGGAGACTGCAAAGTGGGACTGTTGGTGTGTTCCTTTATGCTTTGGGTGGAAATGTTGAGAGGATATTTATGCAATTGGAAAGTGGCATCGAGCTGGGAGGGGCTGCAAGCCCCAGGGAAAACAGGATTCAGTCAGGGCTTGATGTTTTAGAAAAACAAATAGCCTGAAAATTGAGTTTGTTTTCGTGAAGTACAAGGTTTTCTATCCCACAGACCTGGCTGGGAGAGGTTCCACAGAAAACATGTGGATTCCATTTGGCCACAGGCTGAATGTCATCCCAGTGCTGTGTCCTTGCAAAGCAGGCAAGTGTCCTGTGGGAATGTATGAACTGTGACAGCATTTCAGTTTGGGGGGTGATCCAGCTCTACTTCACACTGCTGAGGGCTCAGCAGGAGAATTTGGGTTGCTTTGACACCAAATTTCACGAGAACGGGCTAATTAGAGAGAGTCCAGTCAGAACTGACAGAAATAATCCCAGATCTTGAAGTTAGGGAAGTACAAAGAAAGATTGAAGGAGGTCACAGAATAGAAAGAGGGAAGGAAACATCTGAGCCTTCAGGTGTGGACAGGGAGACTGCCCAGGCCTGAATTGCAGCAAGTGAGATCCTGCTTGGAAATTTGGAAGCCTGCTGATGAGAAGGGCTTTCCTACCTGCTCTGTGTGCAGACAGCTCTCAAAGAATGAGTGAAAAACAACTGTTTGAACCCTCCTCTGCACATTTGTCTGCTTTTCATGTGCCGGAAGCATCAAGCACAGGGTAAGAAACGTGTCACTGACAAACCTGGCGTCAGCGTAGCAGCTCTCGTGACACAACTAGCACAGGAATGAGATAAAACTGCTCAAAACACAGAATAACAGCTAGAGGGGGAAGGCTGCTTGCACTTCCTTCTGTGTTTGTGGAGCTGCAGCGTTTTTAGGCAAGAATTCAGAACTGCTCAGCATGAATCTGTGAAGGCTTTAAGTGGTGGAAGGCCTTAAGACATATGTATTTATATACATGCACACACATACAGATATATATGTGTACATATAGTCAGTCGTTATTTTTAAGTAGGATTTTGTGACACTTCCTGGTGAAAGCTAATTACATTGCCTCACAGGAAGGCGAGGGAGAAGCACGAGTGCGGATTTCCGTGACACAGTAAAGCGAATTAAAGAACTTTTTGCCACTTGTCTTTTTCCGGCCAAAGAAATTCAAGCAGGAAAATTACTCCTGCCTGTTGAGATCCACTGGCACTCTCCTGTGCCTTACCAAGAGCCAGTAATGATCTCTGGGATTACTTCAGCACCCTCCAAGCAGCACCATGTGCCAGATCCTCCCACTAATGTAAATGCTACCATCTCTATAAACAGAATTGATAAACAGCCTCTTTCTTCTTTTCTTTTTCCTGCAGGCTCCAGTCACATTCTAGAAAGCAGACAGCTCTAACTGGAAATGCATCTGGTCCTTCTAGCCAGCCTGGAAGAGCTCTTGATGTGGAGGATTTGGTCCTGACACAGCCGGAGTGAAACGAAAACGCACAAGCCTGAGCCACAGCTCCCTGCTCCTGTCCTCCCTGCAGGTAATAACCAATGTAATAACAATTAATGTGCTTGTAACGCCTTTGGAGGCCCCATGCAAATGCTCTGCGTGTTTGTCACAGGGACCAAAGTTCACTCTGTGGGCACTTTTCCTTCCCTGTGAACAGAAAAAGAGATAGGTTTGAGGTTTTAAGGTGAGACTGCTGGGCTCAGGAAAGCTGATTTTCCTGGCTGTTGTAGAGGAGATCATTTCTTTGGGTTAATCTTTACCCAGCGTGCATTAGGACTGTGAGGTGTTTCTTTGCTGGTGTCACACCTCAGTTTACCTTTCCTGCATGCACCTTTGCAGGGAGTGCCTCTGGCAGTTACTGGACCGTGGAAAGGTGGAGTTTATCAGCTCAGGTGATAAGGGTGTTAGCTCTCTGATAGCATTGGGGTGGGTGATTTGATTCCATTGCAAAGGGTGGGTGCTTGAGATGAAAAAATGGAATCTACAGAAAGTGGAATCAAATCAGAAAGGCTCTCCATGCACTGCACCCGGGGTTAAAGCTCCCTGAAATGGAGAACTTGCTCAGCATTTTCCAGGTGCTGCCTCGGTGCCCTGGCACCTTCTGTGTTCATCACTTCAGGACTGAAAGAGAAACTGCTGAGAAGCTTCACCCTCCTCTGAGGAAATAACCGAATCCTCTCACAGTGAGATGCTTACAGCCCACTTCCCTTTATTTTTGTTCTTTACACAGTGAAAGCTGCTGGAATTCAGAAGTTGCCCTTCCTTCTACTCTAGAAGATATGACTTCCAGGAAAGTGGTGGTGGGATCTCTTGCCTGCCTGGCTGTTGTTGCTGCAGTTATCTGGTAAGCATTTGCTGGCCAGCTTGGCCATATCTAAAACATCCTGTGTATATCCCGTGGTAAAACTCATGGGAGCAGGAAAATAAAAGCTGTGCATTTTATAGGAAATCCTTGTTCGAGCTGTAAGAAAGAACAGCAATTTGTGTAATTGATAAAGGAGCACTGGTAGAGGGAGGAGGACCTAAGGGAGAGAGGAAAAAAGAACAATTGTGTCCAAATCAGGCTGCTAACACTGCAGTGATTCACAAACAAATGCTTAAGTATAGAATATTCCAGTTACATTTCAGCTCAGGCCTTGACAGAGGTGAGTATCTGTCTCTTCAAACAGTCCAAACTCACTCCAGGGACAGGGACAGGTTTGCAGCTATCAGACATCGCAGCTTTCAAACACTGAGAATTTTGAAACTGAATATTCTGATGACTGAGTGTGGCTTATAGATTTTCTGGAGCAAACTCGAACATTGTTGGAAGGGAATCTGAGATAAGGCATTCTGTTAATTATTAAAATATTGATTATTAAATTATTATGAGTTATCCCATATTTACAATGTTGCAATTTGCTGTACTTTCACCTTGTGGGTAGTTGCATTTTTGCCTCAGCAGCAGAACATTATGTTAAAATGTGAACACAGGAGGTCCTACACTAATTAGTAAAGTAGACATGCAGTTAGCCAGACTTACCTCTCAAAATCTGTGCTAGATTTTGAGAGCTAATCATGGAGTTACCTCTCAAAATCTCTGCCAGATCCTTAGGTGATCTTGGAAAATCCTGGGAAGATTTCCTTCAACGTTTCTTGTCTTCAAACATTTCTTTGCTCCCACAGGGCTACAGCTGGGAGTGGAAAAGTGCACTACCTGCCCTACTACCTTCCGTGCCCTGAAATCTTGTAAGTGTTTTGTTTTGTGTCTAATGAGTAACACAGATCATTGTTACTCACGCTGACAACACAAACAGTGTTTAACAAGTCGCTTGTTCTTTATTTATGAAGCTGTAATTAGTCACTCTCCTAAAACAAAAAGCTAACAATGCTGTTTGGGCGTGCCTGCCCTGCAGGACAGCTCAGGGGCTGCCCAGGGTGGGGAGTTTGTGTTTTGTGTGGGTCACAGAGCCCAGGACTGATGGTTAATGCCGGGTTCCTTATCAGGGTGTAATCACACACGTGCACACGCACAACTGTGCTTTAAGTATCCACTCACTAGACAGGGACACCTAAACCAGAGAGGTGAGCTGAACAACCACAGAAGGAGCTCTGGCACGGTGAGGAATAACCCCCAGTTCTCATCGTGCTCCATTTCTTCCCTCTGTGATCTGTGCTCTCCCTCCCTCTCTGTGAATGTGTTTGTGCCGTGGCATTTGAGCTCTGGACCTGAGCAAATGTAGGGGAGCTGCTTCTGAGCTTCCTTGCATGCTGCAAACTGATGTACCTGACCTAGCCTGGGTGCCAAGAGCTCTCCCAGAGCTGCACAAGAGAGAATTTACACCATGCAGGGGCCAGGGACAAGGCCCCAGTGACCTCCTCACTGCCACATTGCACCAGGGCTGGGACGTGACAAGCCACGGCTTTTCCCATCCCTTACCATGACCTACTGTCCTTGTAAAAACAAAACAAACCAAAACGATGCAAATAGAAAAAAATTATGTTTCATGGACATATTTCTCATTATTTAAGCCCATTTTAAACCGTTGTGTATGGTCAGGTGCTTAATTCTCCAAATGCTGTTGGAAATGTGGTGTATTTCAGGTAGTTCAGCCCTCCAGGTGACCAGGAAGAGTTATGCAGGGCATGGAGCACATCCATGACCCCTGTTGACAATCCCATGTGGATTTTGACCCCTAAACCCTGATTTGCCCACAGTCTGGGATTGCTGCAGCAGCTCTCTGTCCCTGTTCTGTTGTGTGTTCTGTGCCAAAGCTATGCCCTGCCTGGCAGCCCTGGGAGGTGTGTGCAGGTGATGCCTGACCCTGGGCCGGGCAGGGCAGTGTCCACAGCAGCTGGACCTGGATTTGGACAGCTGTCAGTGCTGCAGCAGGTCCTGGAGCCAAACTTGGTTGATGTTTTAGGAAAAGCATAACAATCCCTTTCTTTTCCCACCCCTTCATGCAGCTCCAGAAAACTCCAATATACAGAAGAGAAGCTAATCCAGCTTTTCCCCCAGTAAGTACTGGCTTTTTATCTCCTGACCTTTAAAGTGCTGTTCCTCTCTTCCAGGCATATTCATGTATTATTCAATGGATATTTCTTCCTTTTTACAGATTATTTTATCAGCAGCCAAGAGTGCTGGCACCAAAGTAAGTTTCTTTGTTTGAACTTTGTTTCTGCTGAGTTTGGTTCAGGCACTTTGCAGCACTCACAGTTCCAAAGTCCTGGGGCACACTGAGCAGGACCTTGTTCCATGAGAATCCCAGCCACAGGGGTGTGTCAGCAGCTGCCTGTGCTGCTCTAAGCTTGGGTTTGGTTACTGTACTCTTATTAGCACACTTACTGTTAATTCCTAATTATTGCATTAGCACACGCACACTCTGTCGTGGCCAGG
>QWTY01046338.1:0-15171 GCA_008033365.1 Pseudorectes ferrugineus
CTCTTTAGGCATCACACCAAGGAGCTGCCCACAGAGAAAGTCCAGCCACTATCCCCAAGCAGTCACAGCCCAAGCATCCCACCAGGCCCCCGTGGAGCCTTGGCCGTACTTGCAAAGCTCTGCAGCGCCTCTTCCACGCACCTCCCCTCGGGGGAATTCTGGTATCTGCGCGGGCCCAGCTATCCCAATACAGCCGGCCTTGGCGGGGACGAGCCAAACCAAACACAGAGCAGCACGTTCCCTGAGCCCCAGAGCCTCTCTGCCTTCCACCGGGGGCTTTGGCCTCTTCCCTCACCGAGGGGCTGGGGCTGTGCCGGCCGGGTGCCGGGTGCCAGGGCCATGCCCAGCCCTCTCCGTGGGACACGGGGATTCGGGCTCGGCTCCGCACCAGGCCTGGCACACGGCAGTGGGAGCCGGCCAAGCATCACACGGCAGCACGCAGAGCCTCCTGAGAAGCCCCACCAGCAAGTTAAGGACAAGCCTTTGGCATTTTCTGGATCAAAACTTTCCCATTGATTTTTTTTCCCCCCTGTGTCTGAGACAGTGTAAATATTTGGACACCTGTTCTCTTTTTTTCCCCCTCTCCCCCTATTTGCATTTTAAGGTCAAAACGACAATTAAAGACTTTTCTAAATATTACAAATTCTGTATGGTCCCTGGAGGAAAGAAGACTCTGACTTTGTTACTATGACTTGTGAGAGTGTGGACAGGGAAAAGGGACTCCACATGAGCAGCAGAGCAATGCTGCAATCGCTTTAGGTTGTGCACACTAAAGGGTTGCATGTATCCAGCAAAGATTTGCCGGAAAAACATGTTATTCTCAGTTACAGATTAACACGTTGTTGTAAAATTAAGCCCTGTTGTGAAGTAATCTGTTCCAAACCCAGGTTTTTGCCCCAAGAAGAAATCCTGTCTCTTTTGTGGGGAACTAAGATTTTGTCACAGTCTTCAAAGCTAGATCCTGCTTTTCCTTCTGTCATTAAAAATCTCCCATTTACTCTCCATAGGCCAAGGTCAGGCAGTAAAACGACCTTTAAAAATTATACGTTTAACTAAATGAATATAATACATACTCTGTACACGTATTTCAGTTGGATAAAGTATATGTAACTATGAGACATCTTTAAAACCTTCCTATTATCAGCTTTTTAAAAATAGATGACTTGTTATGGGATGGGCATGCTAGAGTTAGTTATAAATTCCCCCACCTTCCAGGAGATGATCCTGGGTGATATCAGTAGATTTAGGATGAGAATCATCGTGAATACGTATTTCACAATGCTAATATAACCAGAGTACATATATGTATAGTGAATATCAACATACCTCAGGTTAATTCCTCCATACAGGATGGAGATCCATAGCCATCCCATGAGAAGAAAAATCAGCATTAAAGGAAATGCAAACATAAACCAAGAACCAAAGTTCACCACATCACATTCTGGAAAATAACTAAGCAAACGGGAAAAATCAAGTTAATGCAAGATGGGAAAGCAACCCTTTCATCCACGGGTAAACAAGCATCTGAAATCAGCAGTGAAATACCCCACAAGCCTGCCCCTGTGCATTTAAAAACTATCCCTGTGCGTGCCTTAGGAGTTATCTGGACATAAGGAAACGTGAGGAGCGTTGTGTTGGGACAACCCCAGGACATCCTGCCACCCCCATCTCACCCAGCCCAGCTGTGCAAGCCTGCAAGGGAAGATCTGGAAATCTCTCTCCAGATGGGCAATGCCTTCATACAAAGATACTCCTGAACACCCAGGATTAGATCCTGCTACAGAAACTGCTGGAGAGTCTGGACATGAACCTCGCAGGGATGCTGCAGTGCCCAGGACAGGCTGTGTGTGCTTCTTGTACAGGTCAGCAAAGGTAAGAAATACCTGTGGGCACCTGGGCTGGCACAAATCTCTGCTCCTATGCACATAGGAGGAATCTTTTATGACTAAGAAAACAGGCCAGAAGCAGTGGGTTCATTATTTTTCTTTCTCCCATACAGCAGTAGCGATAATTGCTCACAAAGCACTACACAGTCTGCTTCATCAAAACAGTTACCAGGTTAATTGTAGGCATGGAGTCAAGTCCCATTAAATTCAATGGGATTAAAAGCACCAGTGAGGTGAAGCACACATGTTCCAGTCTGGCTGACAGCCTGCCTGGCTACACTGGAAACCTGCTTATTAATTCTAAGGCTCGTGCACTCCCTGCTTTCATTTCCCAAAATGTGTGGAAGGGCATGAATTTTCCAAACCAGCACTCAGCACAGAAAGGGATTTCCTGCAGGGATGAAGAACATGTCTCTGTCTTGCAGGATTTCCAAGGCTCCCCAGGACAGCCTCCCATACCTCTTCAGCTGTCCCAGAAGGATGAGGTTTGGTGCAGTTCCTGTCAGCGTTGCTGTACCTCCAATGCTGGCTGCATATGGGATTGAGATGAGGAAACCTTTCCATATGTTTGTTTTGTATTCCTCCTCCTTCTTTAAGTCTGAGAGAGCATCACTGGAAATCTCCTTCTCCTCCGCCAGATCTTTGCTTTAAAACAGTCCAAAAGAGAATCCGGTGAAAGCCCTGGTTTAAATACAGCGCAACCACTTCAGAGCCTTGACAGAAGGAAAATTCCCAGTTTTTAGAAATCCAAGCTACCAGTGTGCTCAAGGACACCTTAGCAGCTCAGTGCTGCAGAGGGGTCTGCTTGGTGAAGTGCCACATGGGACTGCCAGCCTTGCAGAGGACAGAGCACCCTCAGACCCATCCACAGGAGCTGAGGGTGCCTGTGCCTTGCCCAGCCCCGCAGCAGCTTCTAACACTGAGCATAAAGTCCACAGGACTGCCAAAAGGAAAAAGAACTAAAATTTGATAGATTTGAGGAAAGAAACATCTGTTCCTCCGTTCCTGAAAAGATGCTTCCTTCCCATCCTTGTTATCAAAGCAGGACCATCGCCAGTGTGTAAATCCTGGGGGGTTTTACATCACCGGCTTCACACATTTGATGTTCCTGAGAAAACCAAGGCACAAATCCCCAGCAGGAGACACCTCTGGCTATGGTTTCAGAGTGGCTGAAAAATACCTCTGTAATGATTTGGACATGCAGAGGGATGCTGGACACACAGAGGAGGGTTTTTATCATCAGGCTGCTAGTGACTGGGACGTGTGGTATAATCAAAACATTGCAATGATTGAATTTCAAATTCCTAACACTTGGTCTAGCTCAGGGGATAATTCTCTCTCAACTCTCTAATACAAACTTTGTAGTTAACTTACTCCTCAGTACTTGCCAGAAACTGCATCTCAGTTGGTACAGTGTAAAGTTTATTCTGCTGTAAAGATGCTGAAAAAGAAAGATGAGGACTTTAAAACAGTTCAAAGCATCTAGAAAATTCTCCTTGAACCAAACAGAGGGACAGAGGGAACAACTACTATTTTACAGGAGGGGCTGTGCAAATGAAGGGTGAGCTCACACCAAGGGGATGGGGTCAGGAGCACCTGGCAGGAAGGAACGAGCCCACCTCCTCCTGCCACTGCTCCAGCCCCACCACAGCACCCATCATCTCCTCCAACACCCAGGCACTTGGTCCCTTTACTGCTTTTGCCACAGGCTGGGCTTTGGGATCTTCTAACACAGCCAAGAGTTCCAGGGCATCCCTTACCAAGTCATGGGTTTGGGGTGGGGTTTTTTGGGGAAGGATTAACCATAAGTCATTCTTAGGAAGAAATACTTTTTGTATCTGTAAGGCAGGTTCCCCGAGGCACAGCAGGAGCACTTCCTGTCACTGAGCTTCATTCCCATGGGGTGAGAATTTTACACCCTGCAGACATCGAGTGCAGTCACCATAAGGCTGTAATTCCTTCTTTAAAGACAAGAGTGAGACACATTTGGGGATTCGGTTTTGTACCAGGTCCTCCAAAAGTCACCCTGACAGCAAGGACCATTCCAAGCCCATCATCCTCTCCACAAATGACAGACCCTGCAGGCCGAGCAGCCAGTCCCAGTACTGGGAGGTGCACACCACTTAACCACACCAACCCACAGGAGCACTCAGAAATCAAAAGATGGAAATGCAATACAATCACTCTCTGTTACCAGACCTGACATTAAGGCTCGTGGCATTTGTGGTCATGGCTTGACCTCCTGAGGTTGGGAGATGTGCTATCAAACCCCATTTCCCATGTTCCTCACAGGACTGGAGCAGCTGAGAGTTTTATCCACCTTCAGCCCAGGCAGCCCTTCCCCAGCACTGCTGGTTCTGCTGCCTTTCCTTGCGCTCTCTGCGTGGTTTTGGGTGCAGAGGTTTGTGTGCCTGCACTTCCCTGGGCTCTGCAGACGCCTACATACAGAGCCCAATTCCTGGTACTGCCACTCAAGCAGTCCCCAAATTTCCTTGCACCCCTTCTTAGCCCAAAACCCGATCCCCTTCCACCCAATATGACCTGGAGATCTAAAGCATGGAGAGAAGCCAGTGGTCAAAGTCTCCGGACTCACTCACGTGTGTGCCAAAGCCACAGTGCTCGTTCCAGCTCAGTGAACCAGGGGTTTTTGCCATGTCACGTTTTACACATCGCTGATTTACTGAATTGGAGTTAATTGCCTTGGACACACACATGCTGAGCTTTCATCCCGACCTTGCCACGATGAAGGGATGTAATTAGAAGGATGAACATTAACCCATGGTTGACTGTTGATCCCTCAATGGATTTAGCCCAAAGGCTCTCACAGTGCTGTCCCACTCAAGCCCAGTCCTGGCTCTGCAAAGACATTTCATTCTACCTCCACATTTTTCAATTTTTTTCCCTGCTAAGCTCAGACTACCATCCCATCTGGGCAGGGCCATCTGTGAGTTGCCTTTCAAGGAAGGATTGCAAAGGTAACCACGCAAAGGAAAGCCAGGCATACTGCAGAGCTTTTCCTATGAAACTTGTAAAAAAGGAATTGAAAATTATTATGGGTCCATAAGTCAGAAAAGGCCAAAGATAACGGAGTTTGGACCCAGCTGTACACACCTCTCACAGAGCAGTATGAGGATTCTGTGGCCATTTCACCAAAATACCTCATATACATTAGAGGCAGAAAGGCTTTTCCTAGATAATTTTTGCTTTAATGACATTTTTACTGTTTCTAAAAGGTTGAGAAGACCTGAAAAGGAATATTTCCACCCACTGAGGGATGCAGGCAGCAGTGCTGTGGCCACACCCTGCCAGCACAGCCTGGGGTTAGGCAGTCAAACCAGGCAGCAGTGTCCAAAAATGCACATTTCCCACCTGCCCCTTTAGAGACATTATTTCCAGGTCTGTGACTCAGAGTTACACCTCAAGCACTGACTGCAAGTTTATCCTGAATTTGCAGAATATTCTCTATGAAGGAAAAAAAGAATGGAAAGATTTTCTTGTGATTTTTACCTGGAGACATTCAAGGTGCTCAGAGAAATGAAATATTGCCAATGATGGGTTAGTGGGCAGAAGCAGGAGAGAGGTCAGGCTCACCAGCACAGCAGCTTCCAGCTTGTCACACACCTATTGCTGGAGATGCCAGACAGAATTGCAGGGCCCACCTCCAAAAAGAAAATTCTAGAAGCTGAAAAATGTCTGTTGGTGTTAAATTTATAACCCTGCTTTGATCCAGCAGAACCAGCTGGGACTTCAGCCACCCAACCTCACTACCTGCTCCCGTGCATCAGAAGCCACGAGTGTCAAAATGAACAAATTATGACACCCAGTTTTAGCTGTCAATGACACAAGAATGTAAATATTTGCTGATCTATAACATGCTGCCCACGTGGTTGAGCATGGACATAGGTGATTGAAAGCTTGAGATTCTCTCATCAGGAAAAAAGTGTCGCCAACTGATCAGAGATCACTTGAATTCAGGCACTGTGTGTGTAAGCAAAGCCCTTCACAAAACTGGTTTCATACACTTGTTGGGATTTTTTTTCTGTAAATCAAGTGCTTTGAAATGTCACATACTCTTTATTATATTTTAAATTATTATTTTTAACCACCCAAATATTTTTTAGCCTCATGGACTCTACTACAGTGTTATGAAACCAAGTCAATTTGCAAACTGATCATATCACATGCCATTGTACAAGTTTTCTTCCACATACAGCTCCCTTCACAAATAAATCTGCCTTTTTTGGAGCACAGATCACAACTCTGATAGATTATAAATATTTAATAAACTATGAAATGAGTATACCTTCTTCTCATCTGCACATCTCCACTCCTAGGTGTAATATCAGATTAGTTAGTTTTGACTGACTTCAGGTTTAGGGCTTCCTTCAAGGAACTCAGCTTTGCTCACCCATTCAGAAAGATTACAGAAAAGGATCAGTCCACCTTGGGACACTAAAGTTCAAATAAAAAATCTACATGAAAACATGCATTTTGATGTACAAAATGTTGTACATTTTACAGGTGATTCCTCCTTCACTTGTATTTATGACTTTTAAAAGCCTCTATCTCAAAAAAAAAAAAACCATCATCACACCATCACATGATATTTGCAAAGCATCACTTTATTCATTCTTCTACCTGCATGCCCCTCCCTTCCCTTTTCTGGTTTCCCTCACCACTGCAAGTGTTGTGAGTCAAGGATGTTAATTCTGTGTTTAACAGTGTCTAGGACAAGGGGGGAATCTTCCTTTTATGTGTTCCCAAACTCTACTGTATTTACAGCCACAACTACACAGTCAATTTCAGAGGCTGGGGTCAAGTAGGTTAAAAGCAGGCTGACAAAACACAGAACAGGAAATTATAGCAAGGAAATCAGTGGGGCTGATTTTAATAGATGTGAACAGTCAAAAATTCATAAAGCAAATGTGATAAAGCAACCTGGAGTGAAAATATCTCATGATTGCTAAACATTAATGATGAATGATTAATTATACCTTTATTAGAGTGTGCACACGTTTGAGTCTTCTTCTGGGGACTCCTTTATCTGCCTTAGGACTCAGCAGGAACCAAAAAGCCATTGCATTTAAATCACAGAGGCAGATGAATTACTAATGAGTGCAAGAAGAAGCAGAAGAAGAAGAAGCCGTGACTACTGCTCCAGCTATCAGCAATAGCTGCAAAGGGGATGTCAGGATGTCATTTCTGTCATTGCTGTTTCTCACCACTGTCTGCCAGAAGCCCAAAGTTCTGGTAAATGACTTGTGAAGAGAGGGCTGGAGGAAGGCCTTACCTGGCCACACACCCCTGACCTATCCTCAACCTGCTCAGGAACACCACCAAACAGCAACATTGAGATGAAAAATATCACAAAGCACTTTATAGATAGATATTTAACCTGCCAGCCTTCCCTTGAGTCCTTGCTTTCTCCTTCAGCTCAGGCTCCAGTTCTGTGGGTGAACAAACAGGAAAACAAGAGGAGAGCACACGTGTCCCAAGCATGCGACAGCTCTGTGTGCCACAGGGAGGGCACTCAGCACCTGCCCCATCTACAGCCCTCCCTGGCTCCAGCTGTCCCCACAGCAATGCATGCCTACAATTCCCACCACCACCGTGCCACAGAGCTGGACTTTAACCTGTGCCAGCAGCAGGCTTAAGGAGCAGCTTGGCTGGGCATCGCTGCTTCTGGGTTTTCCAGGCCACTCACAAGCATTGCCTCCTGCATGACACGAGGAAGGGGCAGGATAAAAGGGAGTTTTCTGCCAGTATTCTTCCACCATGGGAATAAAGTGTGCAGTAAAGTGGGACCAGCCCTGAGATCGAGCTGCAAGCTCAGGAATGTGGTATTTGTGCCAGTGAAGTCAGTAAAATGGGGAGATTTGAGAGCAGCAGGGCAGACCTCAGCTGGCTTATACTACCGCCCTGTCTCAATTACCTTGGTTTTCTTCATTTTCCCTGTTCATATTCTTAGATGTGTCTTTCTCCCCAAAGAGGCTTTTTAAAATTGCATTTGCAATTGGAAGCATCATAGCAGTGGAGGCAGTGTTACTTAACCACATGGACAGGAAAGACGTTGTCAACATCATCCCTAAGATTAGTCTGAAAGAGAGAAAACAGGAAAAGCTGAATTTCTTCAGTTTGGCGAGTTCTCTGACACATTAGGAGGAAAAGCTCATGTGCAAAGATAGCAAAACCAATACCAAAAAGGATTTCTGTGACTCTCCTGAAACTGGACGGAGCACAAGTATGGGGCTGAACCAAAGGATTCTCCCTGTGCCCCACTGGCCCAGGGGCAAAGGCAAACAGCTGAACAAACACAATAAGCTGGAGAAAAGGAGGTGTGGACACCCCCCACTGTAGGAGCAGCACAGCAGAGCCGCTTCCCAAGCACCTGCAGCTCACATCCCCCATGGAGAACCCCCTGCTCCCATAGTCACCTGGCTGGCTGGACTCCCACCAACATGAGCACCCGGAGCGCAATCCTGCGGTGTAAATTCCACTCCTCAATGGCCGAGGCCATGATTAAACCACTGAGGAAGAGGAAATTGGTGTCTAAAAAGTATTGTGGGCAAACTTTGTTAGATGGGAGGATCCCCAGGAAGGGAAAGAGGACGATGGGCAGCAGAGCTGTCACAGCCAAGGGCAGCGCCTCCGTGCACCAGTACAGGGCCATCAGCAGGATCACATAGAGACATCTTCCTTCCTGCAAAAGGAGGAGAGGAAAAGTGAGACTTGGCATCACAGAGACATCTTGTCACTTGGAGACACTTAGACAAGCAAAATGCTCCAGTTACTCCCTTAAGGACACAGTATTTCTCCCAAATCATTTCCATCAAGTACAACATCTTCCCCGCTACGTTGTGTAAGGGGTTCAGGACTGACATGAGACCACAGCAAAACCAAAATCCTCCTTGATTGCCTGAGCTTCCCTCACGCTGCAGGCTCACAGGCATCAACCAAGGAAGCTTTGGAGGGCAGGAACTGTCCCACAATGTTGAATTAGGGCTGGCATTGCTGCTAACATCCTCAGGTGTCCCAGTATCTGACCCATTTAATAATGTTTGTGCTTTCCCTTCAACTTCCACAGACCATGCTCTGCATGGCCGTGGAAAAACAGCCTTGGGAGATGTATGTTCCACACATTTGCAATAGGCAGCACGCAGAAAAGCTTCTTTTCTTGGAACAGAGCCTCCCAAGAGATTTGTGAGAACCCATTCCATGGCAACCCATCCCAGCCCCTACGGAAATCAGTAAATCAAGCACCCTGGCGTCACACCACTTCCTGCGGGCAGGAATCGCCCGGCATCACCCCAGCCTTGGCCAAGGCTGGCACAAACCCAGTGCCCCCACACCACAGTGTGAATTCATCCACCCACCCAGGAGGCACAAACTAGACCAAAGCCATTTGTCACGACGGCCATGGCCAAAATAATGAGCAATGGAAGGAAGTCAGGAGAGCGGCCCCAAGCCCAGGATGGGAGAGCCCCGGGGGAGCCCCGCGCAGAGCTGGGCTCGGTCACGGCGGGGCTGAACAGGGATATTGTCAGAGAGCACGGGGCAGAGTGCCCACAGCACTATAAATAACTGCTGAGAATCACTTGGAAGCCACAGAACTATTTATTTTATCACTTTTCCAGCTTGTTGAGCGGGTTGAATTGCTACTCAAAGGCACCTCTGTCCCTCTGCTGGGACCTTCCTCCCCTGGACCGAGTCTGGGCTTCTGAGAGGGAGATGATGGCTCTGCTCCCTGCCAAGGCTGGGAACAGCATGGGCTGGGGACTGTGGGGAGCTCCATTTTGGGGATAATGTGGTCTCAGCCACAGCATTTCAGGGTTCAGCCAGGCACCAGAGCAGGTACAGTACAGCCACCACCTGCCTGTTCACCTACGAACAATTTGTTGCAGGCCTGGGCTGAATGAGGTCAAAACCAATATGGATTTATTGTTCACTACATCTGCAAGTGAGGGTTTGAAAGGTGGAGAAAATGATAGAATTTCGGATTTGCTTTTAGCACCCAGGCTTTGCATTCACAAGTGGTCCTGCTGGCAAGGCCGCAGCACTTCAGTGTACATGGAGACATGAACACAGCAGAACTGAGTGTAACTGCATTTTTTTTCATACATTAATTGTAGCAGTGTCAATGCCTCATATGAAGTGCCCCAGATCTGGATTTAAAGATCACTTTCAGACCTAATTTTAGATGCCAATAAGATGACACATGAGAGTGTGTGAAGTAAAACCCTCAGGCTGAGCTCAGCCCTGGCACCTGACAGCTCTCATGGGCTCCCTGCGCTTCACTTCCCCCAAACCAGCAGGACCAGCGCAGCAAACCTGGCTGTGCTAAACTTTACAAAAACAGAGAATCATGTTTTAAGGTGTTTGCCACTAGATTTGTGATTTAATTCCTGTGCCAACTGATAATTCCTCTTTGCTATGGTTCTTTTTATATGCCAGAGAAATAGCTTTGCTCTCATTAAGCTCTTTTCCATTTGATTTCCAAAGGCCATATGGATAATTTTTTTTCTCCCACTGGAAAAATATTCCTCAGTTTCCTGCAAGGGAAGTTGCACCAAAGTCAACTTCAAAATAAAGACACTTTGCCTCTTACAGGAGTAGAGCAACTAAAAATATTTAACAATGATACAAGAGCATATCAGTGAAGGCTTTAATTGACTTTATGAAATAGAAGACGTACAATTTAGAAAACTAATTATAAGTAATGGATATTTATTCTCCAGTGTATGGAAAATGTTCTGGAAAACATTGCAATGAGACACAGCATCAATCTAATAACTCCTCTTCACTCCAAGATCAAAAGCCAAGGGGTAAAACCAAAACAGGGCAGAAAGAACTGCTATGTGAAAGGCTTCCCTGAATTTTTGAAACCTATATGGATCAACAGCAAACCACTTGAAGAAAGCTGTAGTGCTGTTTATCCAATTTATTCTACCCTAAAAGAGGACAAACTGCAGCTATATTGAAAAGGTTTTCAAGACAGGACCATCATTGAACAAAAAAGGAACAGGACCACTCCAGAATAACTTCGATTTCAACCAAGCATTCCCCAGAATGAAAAAAAAGTCGTCAATAAAATGGAACCAAACTCTGTATGAAATTGAAAGTTTTTTGATTTTAAGATATTTTGTGAATGTTAATTAATTAATGCCCCCAGTGTCTAGCATGTTTGGTTAGTACACAAACAACAAATGCTAACAAATGTCAGGAGAATGGTCCTTTAGGGATTTGGCCACGGGTGCCCTTGGACAGGCTGAGCTGCACCGCTGCTCTGTGTGGCACCATCACCTCCACATGATCTTTATCCTTCGAACCCTTGGCTGCATCCTTGTCAAGGCTCCTTCTACTTCTCGTACCTCCCTGCAGCTTTGTATTTATATTTTTCAACAGAATTCTATCAAAGTTCATGGGGAAAAATGGTGGCACATATGAACTTTAAAATGGATCTTGTGATCGGGTTAATTTTATAACCATTTAATGATTTCCAGGGAAGCGGCTTGAGGGTCTGGACTGCAGCAGCTCTTCTTCCTGTTGCTCAAGAGCCTTGGGTTCGACCTCTGCCCCTCCAGACACAGATCTTGTCTTTGCTACACTGAAAGCACCGGGGATTTTCCACACTGGGGGACCTGCTGAGCTGTGGCAGAGGAAGCCAAGCCACGAGGCAGTCTCCTGTGGGCAGGAGACCTGGCGGTCTCCGGGAAGGGCAGATGAGGTGCCCCGGGGGAAGGAGGCTCTGGCAGGGAATGTGGGTCAGGTAAGGCGAGCTGGCTCACCCAGGCGTAGCACTGAGACACAGGCACGAGCCACCAGCCCTCACTGCCAGCCTGAAAGGGACTCCAGGGCCTTCAGCTGGACCTTGTTCCCCGTCAGACTCAGTGCCCACAGCTTCCACCAGGCAGACTCAGAGGTCAAAGCAGCCCTACCTTGGCACTGCCAAACTCTGGGTTTTCTCCAGTAACCTCTGAATGCCACACGGTCATCACAGCTCACACAGGCTCCCCCACCACCCTATAACCAGGCAAAGGAGTGGCAGACAGGGCTCCTCCAGGACCTTGATCCCCATACCAAGAGAGATTTTGGCTGAATTGCAGCTTTTCAAGCCCTTTTATCCCTCTGCTATCACAAAGAAACATCCTACCTTGTGATGTACAGAACTACTTGGAGAAAAACAACAAACACTGAGTGTTCTCATGTCGCAGCTGTAACTGCTACCAGCCACACTGTGCTCACTGCCTGTTCTCCAGCAGGATGGAGATGTGAATCTGCTTTCTACTAACCCAGCTCCTGCAAGTATTATGTAATCTGGACATAACCCAAGCCCTGTTTACCAGCCTTCCTGCCAGTGGAGTCGTTTTGCTCCCGCTGGCTATTTGCAGAGTGGCTAGAAAGGGGCCAGTAACACAGGGCCACAAAGCAGCAAGAGCTTCAGGGAATCTATTTTCCTCTGCTAAAATGACATAAAGCTTATTAAACACTTTTATTTAAACTTCTTGAAGTATTTTGTAGATGGCAAAAAAAAAAAATTCTCTGTTTTAAAATGAGACAGCCGAAGCTCAGATAAAGTGGCAAATTGAACATGTGGCAAAAAGAGAGTCGTCACTGCTCTTGTCAACTTTCACACATCCCATACCCTGAAATACCACATTAACCACCTTGGCTGTGGGTAGCCAGTCCAACAGCTGTACTGAGCTAATTTCATATTATGGTCTCCCACCTTTTGGGTTTTTTAAAATACTTCCCAAGGGGGGCTGCAGATCAGCCTGACCTGTGGTCAGCACCCCTGGTGATCTCCCTCTTTACTAGGGCTTGTAGAAATACACCCAGTTCATTGGTACACAATAAACTCCTCAGGCAGCTCTTGCAAAATTATTGTATGGAAGTTGCTTAAACGTATAGATTTTAAAGTAGCCAGGGTTGGATGTAGGAAATTTTAAATTTCCCCTTAGTTACTGTCACAGTAAAAATATTTATTATCAGTCAACTTCTTAAGCTGTAGGATTGCAGTATCACAACTTTGCTCAGTATAGAACAAAAATGCTTCACTGAATGTGGCTTTTCCTGCATTGTCCATCTGGCAACAGATTACCACGGGTTGAGTTTCTTTGATGAACATTTGTGTTCATCCCCCTCAACACCCTGCCCAGGGATTTCTTCCTCAATTCTTCTGCATCTCTTTTCATAGAACCACAGAAATGAGTAGTTTGGAAAAGACCTTTACAATCATCGAGTCAACCACTGCAGGCACAGGCAGGAATCTGGCAGACATGTTTTATATGCAGTCATGTTTTCCAATTTTTATTGACTCTTGACAGCTTCCCTTTCCCCCAACTCAAGCACTGCTGCTTTCACATCCTCCCAGTGCCAGCCTGCTCTTTGCCAGGCTTGCCCTCTCTCTGGACTGAAGCTCACAGAGGATGTGGTAAAATGTAGTCACTGTGCTTTCAGTTATCCCCCTCTTTCCCCACTGAAGTTCTTCCTCTCATCTTTTAACTGACCATTGCTTCCAGTTTTGTGAAACTGGCCTTCCCAAATCACCACTCACAAACATCACAGAGATGGACTTTGTGTATGAAATGTATAATCAGGCGACAATCGCTTATTTCTCCTGCCAGGCTGCTCTCTAGACTCCTCCCTACCCATCCATGCTCCTGCTATGCTCTCCAGCCAGGATCCAGCTCCCCTCCAGCATGCAGGACAACCCACTCCCATCCCCATTTGCATCACCCCTCTGCCCACACAGATGCCCTTCATGTTCTTTGCTTTCCAGTGCAAGCAATGTAAGTTTTCTTCCGGAAGATCTTAAAGTCTCCTTGTTCTAACCAGGAGGACCCATGACATCCAAGTTAATTTTAAATTGCTCTATGGCCACTGAGGAAGTCAAGTCTGTTTTCTGAAGGCACTGGGCCCTATTTGCCTGCTCAGAGCTCCTTTTAGCAGATTTGGCTGCCTCAGCTGTTACCAAGCCAAGAGGCTGTAGACATTGAGTTCATTAGAAGCTGTTGGAACGAGCTCTTTGCACAGCTCATTAAAAGTGCCCCCATGCCCCTTCCAGCAGAACAGTTCCTCCAGCCCCTCCTGCCCTGCCCCAGCTCTTTGCAATCATTCACAGCCCTCCGAGCAGGGGGGTCGCAGGCACTTCACTCACGGGACAAATATTCAGCCATTTCAGCAGCAACCAGAGCATGAGGTGACACACAGACCCTTGTGCAGAGAACTGGCTCCTGGGAAGTGGCTCCACACAGAGCATTTCCTTCTGCTGCCTGATGTGATGGACACAAACCACTGCTCCAGACACAGCTTGGGGAGCACACCCTGAGGTCTCAGCAAAGGCACCCAACAAAGCAGAAATTTCATTTCTCTATGTAAGAGAAAGGAGGTTGTAGACAAAACCACTTACACAAGCCTCCCTCTCCACAGCCACAACCTACAGAGGCCATCAACTAAAAACAAGGGCAATTAACATAACAGTAGCAGTGCCACCCCTGTCACCATCCCTCTGTGAAGGGACTCACATAGGGATCTGGAGAAAAACCACTGCAGGATGACAGCTGGAAAGAGCTTTAATCACAGCTTGAAGATGTGGATGCTGGAGTCCATCACCAGTCAGCACGAGCAGAGCTGATGGCTGATTTTTCTCAAAGGATTTTGTTTCCAGGGGGATATCACTTGGGTGTAGGTTTGACTGGAAAACCCCCTGCACCCACATCACAGGGTGTCACTCAGAAAGGACATACTAATCCAAGAAGCCACATCCTGCTGTGTTCTATCAGCTTTAAGTCAAGATTTCTTGGTCTCCAGATCCAAGCGAAATGCTGCCCTTGAAACCAACGCTGAGGTGGCTTTTTATGGTGGCAGTCCCTTGGGAGATTAAAATTACTGAGCATCCCAGTAGGGAGAACGTAAATGGTGACATGATGTGGGAACAGATTTTAGCATCGGCAGAGCGGGAAAGTACTGCAGAGGTGTCTGTGAGACACGTTCTCACAAGGGAAGGCTCATCCTGAGACCAGCAGAGGCTGAGCCTCATTGCTTCTCATCTCGTACCAGTTTGTTACACCCTGCCAGGCAGCATTCCGACCATCCCAGAAGGAGCACAGGGTTCTCCAGCTTGTCCAACACCCCCACGTTTCAGATGCGCAAGTACTCAGCAGCATCTCGGTTGTTACAGTGACTGCACAGCACACAGGAGCTCCTCCTGCCCCAGCCTGCTTGTCCTGGATGCCCTGCCCAGGACACGCTCCCAGTAACACCAGCAGCAGCCCAGTCAGTTGAG